>APFE030126900.1:76646-169024 GCA_000404065.3 Pinus taeda | reverse complement strand
TTTTACCTTGAAGTGTCTTCCCATTAGGTAGGGTCACCATTTCTTAAGTGCATGGAGTATTGCCAACATTTCCTTCTCATAAATAGCTTTGCTTAAAAACTTTCCCTTCATTGGATGACTTTCAAAAGCAATGGGTCTTTCATCTTGCATTAGAACAACACCAATTCCATTTCATGAAGCATCAGATTCCACAATGATTGTTTTCGTGAAGTCCGGTGTAGCTAAGACCGATGCTTGGCACATTTCCTCTTTAATATGTTCAAAGGCCTTTGTTGCTTCCAGAGTCCATGAAAATGCATCTTTCTTCAATAATGTTGTTAGAGGTGCTGCTATTCTCCCATAATTCTTAACAAACTTACGATAATACCCTGTCAACCCAAGAAATCCTCGCAGATGCTTTATGGATGTGGGGATATTCCATTCCTTAATGGCTTTAATTTTGCTAGGGTCTACCTTAACTCCTTCATGAGATACAATATGACCCAGATATTCCACCTCTTGTACTCCAAAGAAACATTTGGATCTTTTGCATATAATTGTTTCTCCTCCAATAGTTGTAGCACCCTGTCAACATGTTCAACATGATCCTTCCAAGACTTGTTGTAGATTAGTATATCATCAAAAAATACTAACAAAAATTTTCAAAGGAATGGTTTGAAAATTGAATTCATCAAACCTTGAATGTTGAAGGTGCATTGGTAAGGCCAAAAGGCATGACCAAAAATTCATAATGACCCTCATGAGTTCTAAATGCTATTTTCACAATGTATTCAATGTTCATTCTAACTTGATGATATCCTGAACGAAGATCCAACTTGGTGAAGTAAATTGATCCATGCAATTCATCCAGTAATTCATCAATGACAGGAATGGGAAACTTATCTTTAATAGTGAGCTTGTTGAGCTCCTATAATCCGGACACATGCACCATGATCCATCCTTCTGTGCACCAAACAACCGAGCAGAGAAAGAACTTTGACTAGGTTGAATTATACCAGCCTCTAGCATTTTTTCAACCATACGTTCAATTTCACTCTTTTGGGCATAGGGATATCTGTACGGCCTGATGTTTGGAGGAACACTTCCTGGAATCAGATGAATAGCATGATCATGATCACGAATAGGTGGGAGACCTTTTGGAGTCTCAAATACCTTGGAATGATTGTCCGAGAATTTTTGGAGATATAGAGAAATAGATGATTCTGATGTGGAAACATCTAGCAAACATAATTGAGCAATTACACCTCTTTGTTCCTTTTTTAGAAGCTTTGTCATACCGTTAGAGATGATTATCTTTCCTGGTTTCCCTGCAATACCCCTTAATTCAACTTCCTTTCCTTCTGCAATACATTTCATGAAAAGTTCTTGAAAATTAAAAAATATTTTACCCAAGGATTTTAGCCATTGGACTCGTAGTACAACATCAACACCTCCCATTGGAATGGAAAGCATTGGGCTAGTCAATACCTATTCTCCCATGGATAGCTTGATATTATGGCACTTTCCATAGCAATTTATCATTCCTCCATTTTGAACCATCACTTGACACTCTGGTGCTGGATATAGGAAGCAATTCAATTCTTTTGCTACCTTACAATGAATAAAATTGTGGGTACTTCCTCAATCAATCAACACTATTACCTTTTTCTTCTTGACTTGTCCTTCTATCTTGATGGTTTGAGGAGTGGTAAGTCCAGCAAATGCATTACAAGATATGGTTGGATTCATTTCTTATTTATCTAGTCTTTCTTCCTAGAGTATATCCTCTTCCTTTGACCTTTCTTGCTCCTTTTCTTCTTCCTCTTCACAATCTATGTAGAATAATTTCTTCTCAGCACACTTCTGACCTTTAGTGTATTTTCTATCACAACTGTAACAAATCCCTTTTGCTCTTTTTTCTTCCAATTGTTGTGGTGTCAACCTTATAGGTTGTGGAAGGCTAGGGGTAAAAACACTTCCATATTTATAGTTGTGACTGGTATGCTTCCTGGTTGCCATAATTTTGCTTTCCATTTTTCTTGCTAACTTGAATGCCTTTTCTAATGAATCAGGTTCCCAAAGGCGAACATCATGTTGGATATTATCCTTTAAAGACCCTATGAACACATCAATCCTATGATCCTCTGGAATATCTTTCACCCTTATGTTTCGTTTTTGGAACTCCTCAATGTGCTCCATTATTGAACCCTTTTGTTTGAGACTTATCAATTGGCTAAAAAAAGTGTTTCTTTTTGTATCCTCATAATGTGCCATCAATTTTTCCGTAAAAATTGCCCAAGTGATAAATTGTTTACGAGAGCAAAGCCATTGATACCATACAAACTGATTTGGTTCCAAATATAAAGTTGCCATACGTACCTTTTGTGTGTTTTGCACATTATTGAGATCGAAAATTTGCTCCATCTGTAATATCCATGTTGCGGGATCCTTGCCATCAAACTTCCTCATATCGATTTTTGGAATATGATGGGTCTTCGATCCCACCTTAGAGTCTATGGAATCATGATTAACATTTCTTTTGTTCTCATCATGAGTTTCCTTTACTACCCTTTCACATTAGTTAAGTATTCTTGTAGAAAATCTTGTCAAATTCTGTCATGTCTGGTCTCAATCTGCGATGTCTATTCTTCAAATAGTCTTCAAATCTATCTTCCAATCATCCATCTTAGCTTCCACGCCCTTTATCTTAGATTCCATGCCATTTTATCTTAGCTTCTGTTAGCTTTTGTGAGGCTGACATTTTTTGCACTTGGTCTTGTAATTTTGATATATCATGTAGCATTTCTTCCTCTTCTTCATGAGTCATGCTAGAGCTTTCAGGTTCCTTACTAGGTGTTTGCATTTTCTTTCCTCGCGGCATCAGTTACCGATAATAATGCTCTACTATGCCCTTTGAATTCCTTCAAAATAAATTTTCAAACCAAGCTTAAGCAAAAATTTAAGAAAATCTACACACCTTTTTTCACTTTGTAGGAGCTCGATATTGCCTCTGATGTCTCTCTGTACTTTCTGATCATCTAGTTCTGAATTTGTAACCTGTAGTAGCCCTCTCTGTCCTCTTTCCAATGCCACAAGTCTGACCCAAATTGGATTCTCCAAGGAAGCGTTATGCGAAATCTCCCACAGTGACTTGATTATAGACTAGTTCAGTAGAGCGAACTTGTACGATGTGCCATGAGTCATTGTTTCCACCTTTGGATCTAAAAAATGCATACAACAAAACTACAGTCCGTCCTCTTTCTATACCTTCCTAAGAAATTTCAATTCGATCCCCAGAGAGAAAGTTATGACGATTTTCCCCAGGTCACCTGTTTGGAATGTAATTCAGGAGTCTGCAAAAAGACCAACTTCCTCAGATCATATCTCCGCAAATATAGCGCGAAAAGCTCTGAAATTCGGATCCAAGATTTAGAGCGATTTCTTCTCAAATGGGTTTTTTTTGCGACTTCTGAAACGTCACAGAAAAAATTTATGGCGAAAATGCCACGATGACCTTTTTGGAGCAGCAAAACCCTAGAATCCAAAGCTCTGATACCAAATGTTATGAAACCAGCTCAAGAAAGGATAGAAAAGATAGATCAACGCCTTAGAATTCAGCCTCTTCGTGGGGGCAACCTCCTTTACATTACATAAATGAACAATTCTTGGATGATTCACATGACAAAACCTCCTTTCTATATATAGGAGTCTAAGGAGTCACAATATAATCTAGCCGACCTAACAATAATAATATAAAACCACAAAAATAAAAATAGAGGGATTCTATGGGGCACAGAAATAACAATATGGGGCCAATAGGGGCACAACAATATTAATAAGGGATATAACTACAATAGTAATGGGGTAATCACTAGTATTATAGGGACCCAACAGAATAGTTGGAAGATTTTAGGAAAATCCTAAGGAAACTCATCTTCAGGCAGTAAAGAGAATTTTCAAATATCTTCAAGGAACTCAAAACTATGGCTTATGGTATTCTAGAGATACAGATCTCACTCTTCATGTGTATACAGATGCAGATTGGGCTGGAAGCGTGGATGACAGAAAGAGCACAAGTGGTGGTGTATTCTTTATGGGTTCCAGATTAGTATCTTGGTTCAGCAAGAAACAGAGTTCGATTGCTTTATCTACAGCTGAAACAGAATATGTGGCAGCTGCATCTTGCTGCACTCAACTCCTTTGGATGTTGCAAACCTTACAAGATTTCCAGATCACTTGTACACCACTTATCTCCATCTTATGTGATAATACAAGTGCAATCAACATTTCAAAGAACCCAGTCATGCATTCAAAGACCAAGCACATACCAATCAAGTATCACTTTCTCTGGGAACAAGTGTTGGAACAAAAGGTCAAATTGGAGTATGATCCTTCTAAGGAACAAGTTGCTAATATTCTCACTAAACCACTACCCAGGGAAAATTTTGAATATATTAGACAGAAGCTGGGAGTAGTTGATGCATCATCTTGCTGTTAAACTTGTATGTTTCAGAGAAAAAGTAGTGTACGCGAGTTGCTTAAGGAGGATCCGCATACATACGCCAGTTTGTGCAGAGACAGTTGCATATATGGAGGCTTGATGGATATCAGAAGGGACAGGCTCTGGTTGAAAATTGTCTGATATGTCTGAAAGAGACCATCTGGCACGGGTTCAGGGGGAGCAGATAACTTCTAATGATGCATTGTTGGCATTATATTAGAAGCTTTTGGTTCTATTTCACAATTGTTGTTGATTTCAGGTAGAACAGAGTAGGGGGAGAACAGAAAGAAATCTTGGTTGTTGATCTGAATGGTGATTGACAGATGCTGCTGCTATCAGTTATTGGTGACTTGCATAAGTCTTGCTCTACATATTTCGTCTCTATGTCATGTATCTCTTGTATGGTGTCAAGGTCATGTAACGGCCTATTTTGGTTTTCCCACTATGCCTGGGATGAAGATCTATTATTGTCATATATAATTTTCTGATGTATCCCCGCTTGGTTGGGTGAATGATCCCCACATAGTTGGGTGATGGATGTATGTATTGAGTATTTTTGGTGATAGGAAGGTCTGTTATGATATATATGTTTTGGTTCTTCTTGAAGAACATCTTTTGCAGATTTTGCCGATAATCAGCGGTAGTATGGCCAACTTAGCAGAACAGAGATTTCAGCGTGTACTCAGGGGGAGCACAACCCTTTTCCCTTGATGACAAAGGGGGAGAATGATCTTGAGGATCTTGGTGTTGCCATCAAGTCCAAAGGGGGATATTGTTGGCATTATGGCTATGGCTCTGGTGTTGTCCTTGATGGCAACTCTCTTTGGTAACATATCTCAGTTCAGGCTTTGAGAATGAAAAAAAAGGAATATACGCAGGTTCATCTAGAGTAAGGCGCATATACACGCGGGTTAGACGTAACGAAGGCGCGTATATGTTAGAGAACTTGTTTTTGGACCATGGTAGTTAGTCCTTGGGATTTGAACCTATGGTTTTGGACCATGGCGTCTCGTCAGATGTATTGATCCCTAGTATTGGGTCCATGGTATTGGTTTATTATGGTTTTGGACCATGGTATTGAGGAAGGCCTAAGACTATAAAAGAGGAAGGGGATCATGTGGAAAATTATTATCTGAATTATGATTGAATATCTGAAAAGTGGTAGATCTGGAATACTGGTAATTGGGTTATGATGCATATTTGGATCAGAATAAAGGAGGAACCTTAAGTGCAAAGAAGAAGGATAAGTTCTATTGATGGGTCATAATCTTTAAGCTTGAATTATAGTATCCTTGTATGATTTTGGTCTGTTATACGTGGCCCTTGCTTGATCTATAACACTGATAATCTGGGTTAATTAGTGTTTTTGAATATCTGAAAGAGAAAATTACCCTTTATAGATCTGTACGCATGTTCAGTAAAGTGAAGGTGCGTATACACGTTGGTTAAGTGAATGAAAACAACGTATACGTAGGTTGTTCCAAACATAGAAGTGTATGCACGCATGTTGCAGGTTATTGAAATAGTGTATATACTTTAAGTTGTGATCTAGTTGCTTCTATTTTGCTGCTGTGTTCTGGGTTCAGTTTTTGGTGTGTGGTTTCTGGTACTGTGTTGTGGGTACAGCTGTCAGAGAAGTATATACTTGATTTAGATCTAATTGGTGGAAAGGAGATTGGTTTATGGAGAAATTATTGATATTTGGTTGATGTTCATGGATCCAGTCTGAAAATTTATGAAACGTGGTCCCTGGTAGATTGTAGCTTTCTGTAGGCCAACACCTACATACTAGTATCTTGGCTAGTGCAAGAGCTAAAAGGGGTTGTAGCTCCCTTCCAGGAGAAGCTGGAGAATGAGAGAGGTTTGTAGCTCTCTGCAGGTTGCAGCATACGCACTTGTAAAGGACTGCACCAGTACATTGTAAAAGAAGTTTCTAATTTAAAAGAAGATAGAGACGAATTGCAACAGGTTGTTTTCACCCATATTGGGTTTCCACCTTATATCTTGTGTTCTTGTGTGTGATTGTCTTTCTGCTCTGTTTTACTGTCTCTGGTTACTGGTTATTTGATTTTGCAACACATATTAACAATCATCATCAGAAAGATAAATCAAATTAAAAGTTTGCTTTGTATATGCGAGTTTCTTTCTGCATAGTTGCATATATACGCGGGTTTAACTAACTTAAGTAGCGTATATCATTTATTTTGAAAAGGAATATTTGACTTGATAATAATGATTCACCCCCCCTCTCAGTATTATTTCCAACAACTTCACTGAATTCACCATACTGAACTGCAGTGGAGGCAGAGGTGGTACGGGTGAAGTCGCAGGTGATGGCAGTGAAGTTGGAGGTGGTGTGGGTGGGGGTGGTATTTGTGGGAATTCTTTCCTTATTAACTGAATTTCACTTTGTGGAGAAACCTGGGCTATCCCTTCTTCATCACCTCGCGAAGGTGAAATCAACGGAGTATATTCAGGACCCTTTTTTCCTTCATTTCTGTAAGTTCTTAAACTTCGCGTAGCTTTGAACATCAAGGTAGCTGCATAAACCATTTTTTTCAGAATAGCATTTTAATCCAGGTATTCAAATATTTCACGTACTTACCTCGCGGTCCTTTGAAAAAGCGCCATTTTGCCTCGTTGTAGCTGACTGAGGTGTCGACTGCAAATTCAATTACAAATCCTCCTGTGACATGATCGAGCCAATGGTCGACAATGCGGGTGATCTTATCCTCTGATGATTCCAACCTTTGCACTAGCTCTGGGGTCCACACAATAGGACCGTCAAGTTTCCACCTTCCTTTCCTATCTGCGAGCTTCGCAATCCACTCGTATAGCTCAATCAGAAAGGAGCAGAAAAAGATCTCATGGATCTCTGTATACAGGTACCTTTCTAGCCACTGTTCCTTTGTGAGTCATTGGTTTCTATTCTCCTGTGACGCGAATTCATGGATCTTCCTATCTAATCAGTCTCCAATTTCGTTCTTAGTTGGATTCCAGTGATACGACATCACACATCTCTTATGCAGATTCTAGTCTTGGCAACGAAACCATTTGTTGGGTTGAGCGGGCTTGAAATAGGTTCAACGTTAATCAGCCAAACAAATCCCTACACTACTGGCCCTTTCGGCATCAGCCCACGGAGTGCAGATTGAAGTCTCACCCGAAGCAATATTGGGGGATGCTAGAACCAAGTTTCTGCACCCTAAGATGGTCGTGATGTCATTTTATTCCCTTTATTCTTGCCTTTGCACAGGTCACCTCGCTCTAGGGCTTTCCAGACGAGCCCTCTATTCTATTCTTCAATACCTCCGCGAGAGGGTACAATTGACCTTCGCATAGCCCTGTCCTTTTTTCAGATAATTTTGCGTTGCTAAGGCAGCATATTGCATAGATTTTCAAGTTATCTTTAGAATCTTACTTGTCTTATTAGATACTCATAGTTAGCGCCGTGTAAACAGATATTATTATATGCATTCAATTATCCAACATAATTATACATATTCGTGCACCATATAAGCATTATAAAGGAAATTCATACATAAAATGACAAGATGCATCAATCGGGACAAAGACACAGAAATTGAAAAATAATTCTCTTTATTGATATCTTCCAAGTGATTATAGACTCTATCCACCTTGTGCACACAACTACAAGTGTCCATGCACTCAGTTGCAGACTTCTACCCTAGGCCTCTGCGCACTTAGCTACAGAGCCTCTACCTACGCTACGACCTGAAACTTAGACTTCTTACTTCAGAGCTAATACTTTCTTGTATTGTCTGTTTTTTTTTCAAAACTACTTAGAGCTTAGCTCTTTTTATACAATCCCATGGTCCGCGAACCATGGGTAGATCTCTTATAGGCGACTTTAATTTACCAAACTAAGGGCAGACAACCCTTTATGACTTATGACACCTATGCACTCCGTGACCACAAAATACAGTCTTTACCAGTTTATTACAAAATTTTACTCAATCATGGGCTTTTAGCCCCAAAATTTCCCTTTGGGGGATCTTGTTCACAACACCATCCATCAAACCCTAAAGAAACATAATGTAAAGTGTTAGCCTCCTGCTCTTAGCAGGTGTTCATCTTTCATGATTGACATTTTTACATGCCAAATATGTCATGCTTTGCAGGCTGCAATGTTCCATATTTGCTACCGAGGCCAAAGAAGTCTCCATGAGAGTCTGCTAGCCTAAGTGCCTTTGCTGTATTCCAATTTTGATGAATTTTTCCATTTTTGAAGAATTTTCAGTTAAAGGGAGGTCCAAACAGCTTAATTTTGGTCTCCCTAGGTTTCAATTTCCTGTTGTAGAATATAGAGAATCATTATATGTCCAAACAACTTAATCTTGGCTGATTCTTAGATAGGTAGAGAAGCAAGGGTGCTCAATAGCCTAATCTGAGCCCCTGGATGAAATAAGTATAGATGTAGATAGGAGGACAGTAAAAAAGAAAAAAGTGAAAAGCTGGGTTTGCTAGTTCAAGTGCCCCCCAAACCAAAAGAAGAAAAAATGCTAGGTAAAGTAGGCTGGGTAAGTAGTTGTGTGGTTGTAGAAATCAAGCTATGTGATCCATTTCATGTTTTCAAAGTGTCGTATCTATTCAAATCACAAGTTGGAGGCAGTTTTTCATTTAAAGGACTTTAAGTGAGGCATGTCTAACTCCCCCCTTCTTCCTCTTCCCCAAAACACTCACTAACTTCCCCTAAAGAGGTCAAGATCTGCTTGATATCTCTTAGTCTCATCATTTTTCATATCAAATGCCTTGGTAAAGATCTGCTTTACTCAAGGAATGTTCAGACTTCCTCTACAAGTCCTTTTTCCTTTTGTAGCCTAAGAGTTATACACTTAGCGCTTTCTTGTCACAAGTCATATTAACTGCTAACTTTATTATGTAACTCCCTATCTATCTCCCCTTCCCCTATTAAAATATGTTAAACAACTCCCCTATATACTTATGCCCTCCCCCTGGTTGAAAAATAACCATAAAGTATCCCTTGGGAATTACTAAGTTTGCCTGAAATTTAGTAAGAACCCTCCTTTGTCTTAAAAATCCGTCTTTCAATGCCTTTGGAATCCTTCCATGGCATAAAAACCTCCCTCCGATCTCATGTTTTCCCTTTTCCCCCTTAAAAACCCCCTTTCCTAAAGTTCCCCCCCCCCCCGCTGAATTAAATAATTGATAAAGGTGTCACAGGCCCCATCCCTATCCTTCTGCCGCCTTACCTGTCCCACCGGTCGTCCGATTGCCCGCGCCCTAAGATCTGCGGTGGGTGGGTCTTTTCCTGCCCCGATGTGATGAGGGTTAGCGTCCGGGAGATGGGCGGTTTTCTCGTCGTACTCCTGCCACGTGTCGCCCTCCCAGCTGTGGCGGAGCCCCCTCCTCTCAAACCACCTGTGCCCAAAAGCGGTGTGCCTGAAACCGGATACCACTTCCCCCTGCGTGACGTAAGCACCACGTCACTACACCTCTCCCCCTGCATGACCTAAGCAGCACGTCATCCTGCCACGTCACCCTGCCACGTCACCATGCTGATGTCATCCGTCGTACCGTTGACGTCATGTTGACTTCATCCGCCTAAAGAAAAGCACGCAAAGTGCAAATCGATGCTTAGGAAGCCCGGAATCAAAATCTTAGGCAGTTTTCGATGTGCGATTAGCGCTTAGCGCTAATCGTGCATCGCTAAGAAAAATAGGCCAAAATGGAAAGCCTCATTTTGCAGTAGATATTTTTGCCTCGAAAGGGTAGAAAAGGGGCGATTTGACAGTTTCAAGCATATCAGAGGAAAGAGGAAGCCCAGATCCAATTAAAGAGTATTAGTGAAGCGACAAAGAGTATCAGATCGACAATAAGAAAGCAGTGAAGCCACTTAAGGCTCTCAGGTCACAGTGAATGAATATTAAAGCCACTCAAGAGCAGTGGAACAGAGACCAATGCGTAGTTATGGTGAATGGACAGCGCATAACAACAAAAGACAGATAGCCTCATTTTTTGAAGCAGCTGCCCCCAGCGCAGCATTAGATAGATATTTTTACATTACTTGCAAGAGAAGTTAGGTTAACTGCATTTATTTCCTCAGATCTTCTAGCATATCTTTTTGTAGATATTTTGCCTATAAATACAGCCCTAAACAATGTGATTGGGGTTGGTGGGTTGTTTGGTTGATCTCTCATTTGAGAGTTGCACTGTAAATATTAAGAACTTTTATAATCAAAGATTGCTGGAACGCTTGCATCTTAACTGGCTGGTTTTGTATTTAATGGCTGAAGAACTTGGTATGGAATTCGCGTGCTTGCTCACGGTTCAATAAGTCTTTCCTCCCTTTGTTTATCAGTTTAGACGTAGTTGTACCATCTATATATCATAATCTAAGTTGCAGGAAAAAAGAATAGATCAGAACTGGTTTTAATGCCCTCTGTGCTCAATTCTTGTAACTTTTCTATGTTTTCCTCTGAGTCAGTGATGAATATGCATTTTTAATTAAACATGTTTAAGTTGTTTCCTTCACATATGAATGTTGTCTAGGAATTCTTCATTGCCCTATTCAGCCTTCATCCACTTTCCCTCTTTGGATGGATGCGAGATCCTTAATTGCCTCTCATCCCCTGACCTCCATTTCATCCTTGTTCCAGCATAAATCATTGTACCATGTGTAGCTATCCTGCTCCATATTCCCCTCTTCTACCAAAGAAAACACACCCTTCAGTTCAAATTCATTGACTCCATGCCCAATGGTTTGAACTTCTTACACTTTGCATGCTAACTCTGCTTGAATAGATCAACCATCCCATCAATCTAAATCAAAACCCACGTGCATCATATCTAGCCTAAAATCATCCCTTAAACAAAGCTAAATCCTAAAGAGAGAGCCCTCTCTGACTGCTGGTAGGCTAGGACCTGCAGTCCAAAGCTTAGTTTGTGGTTACCTCAGTCGTATTCCCTTAGGAGTCAAAGGGAACAACCTGAGTGATAACATAAAGAAAACCTTTGACATTCCAAAAACTATTTACCTTACATAAAAGGAACAACTAATAAAATTTCAAGAATCCTAGACAGGCACAACACCAAAATTTCCTTCACTCCCCCTAACACTATTAGGAAAATCATAGACTCTGCCAAGGACCCTATAAACCCTAGACTACAAAAAGGGGTGTACATAGTCCCTTGTTGTTGTGGAAACAATACATAGGTGAAATTGGCAGATCGTTAAACATTATGCTTAAGGAGCATGTTGCTGACATATCTAGGAATAAAACATCAAAATCCACTCTTGGTTAACATGTTTTCTCCTCTTCACACTACATTTGTATGGAAGAAGCCAAAATTTTCATTAAGGAATAGCATTACCTAAAACGAAAAATTAAAGAGGCCATAGAAATTGAAAAGAGAAAGAACAATATAAAATGTGATGAAGGCCTTATCATCAATAATCTCTGGAAACCCTTAATAAATCATTCCTCTCATAACAACAAATTTAATAATTTTAACATTACCTTAGAACTTTTAATCTAGATTAATTATTTCAACTCATAATGATTTTACATTATTAATAAAAATTAAATATAAAAAAAAAAATCATTATAAATAGTTTTGATAAAAAAATACATGATAAAACATATTAGTTATGAGATAATAATAAAGAATCATGGAATTAATAAATAATCAATTTAAAAGAAATACTATTAACATAAAATAATCAATTCCTAATTAGTTAAATTAAACTCGTAAATAACCCTCATTACAACAACTTTAATAATGTTAACATTAACTTATAATTTTTATTCATATTAACTTAGATTAATTATTTCTACTCATAATGGTTTTTACATTATTAATAAAAATGAAATAAAATGAAATAGAAATTATTATAAAATAGTTTCCACAACCCATTTCATAATTAATTATAATATAAATATTATAATAATAAGATACATAGAATTAATAAATAATCAGTTTATAAGAGACATCATTCACATATCAAATTAACATAGAGTAATTATCTCCTAATTAATTAAATTTATCTCTTAAATAACCTTAATAAATTATATTAAGAATTAAAATTAAAATTCTACCAGCCGACTCCAGATTATTCCCCTCATTTATCATTATATATATCCTTAAAATTTCCTTGCCCTATCATCTAGGTGGATATTGGTTTTCACCCACCTATTCCACTTGGACCCGACCATTGTTCTTTCAATTTCTTTTTTTAGTTTCCTTAATTGTAGCACAATTTACTATTTTTGGCAACTTTTTAGGTCTTGAACTTCTGGAACCTTGTTGAGGCCCTAGACGACATTTTTTTGGCAAAATAAATCTAGTGATTTCAATGGAAATCACATCATCAGTTGTAGCCCTTAGAGAGATCTTTCCAACGAGGTATCATACACGTCAAACAAAGATAATATGACAAGTTGCGGCCCCAGGAAGTTGGTTGCCCAAGTAAACCCAACGGAGCCCATAAACTCTTGGTGTTACATCTACTCGAGTTAGGGTTTTGATTATTTAGGGTCTTTTCTTATTGTTCAATAATAAAAAGGCCATTGAGCCTCATTGTAATGAGGTTCAGGGGCTTGTAGCCGCCACATATCTTCTTATAGATAAGCTACCATCACCCGAGCTAGTGTTATTTCCATTCTGTTTGTAAGCATAATTCAATATTTGATATTAATGAAAAGAAGAGTTATTTCTACAACATCTTTGTATTTATGGTTATATCTGTAATTTATTGCATTCGTTTTCAAATCCAGATCAGTGGTATAAGAGAAGTTTGATCATTTATCTGGTTTTCTTTGCATGTCCCCAACGAGGTCGAGATATAAGGAGTTAAGGCTCGATCTGGTTGAACCTTTGCAAGATCAGCCTCGTAAACCTCGATCACCACCCATGGGGGAAGAAAAGAAATATGAGGGAGAAGGAGATCCTATCAAAATATTTCTTGAGGAGGCCCTCGAGAAACAAAGGAACACGATGATGGATAACGTTTCCCAAATCCTTCAACTGTTGCCCACCGGCGGTGCATCCACATCTAGCAACCACTCTAGTGGCTCCACACCTTTTAAGGTACAAGTAAACTTTGACATTCCCATATTTGAGGGCTAAATAGATGGAAACATTGTAGATATATGGTTAAATCTGCTAGAAGGATATTTTTTGTTCATGATTTTTCCAGCCGGGAAAAGATTACTTTTTCTCTTCTCAAATCCCCCCCCCGTCAAGGACTGGTGGGAAACCTACTGTGAGTAGAAGGATGAAAGTATGATCTCACTATTTTCAGCTGCTCCCATTTGGAATTCATTCTGATACACCATCAAGGAGCAGTACTACCCAGTCGGGAGCTGTGAGGAGAAATACATAAAGTGGACCACGGTACTATAGGGAAGGGATCAAGATGTGGCGGAGTTTACCAATTTTTTCATACCCTTTGAATGAAGTTGGGTATCAAGGATTCTGAGAAACATTTAGTACTCAAGTATTGTAGCTGCCTACATAGATACATGTAGGATGAGATGGAGTTCTTGGACATCTCCTCGCTCGGCATGACATACCGATACGTCGTCAAGATCGAGCATATGTTTAAACAGAAGAAGCGGGACTTTGGATCTGTGAATCTGAAGTAAGGGAAATGTGCCCCCAAACCACAAAACAAAGAACAAAGCCAAGGCGGGATGGCCTAGGACAACACGACAAAGTCAGAACCAAAGGAAAACATTGCAAAACAAAAGGACATAGTAAAGTGGTGTGAGTTCAATAAGAGATCCACTCACAACACAAGTTAGTGTTGGGCCAAGCTATCACTAGTGGCTGACATGAAGGCTTCAAAATCAAATGCATGTTCTGACTCTAAGTTAGAACCCAACAAGGGGAATGAAAAAGGGAAGCAGATTATCAATGTGAATCCTAATGCCACTGTCACCACCATCAAGATCCAGAAGGAGGAACCCAAAGATCCACAGAAGGAGGAGCATCTCTTCCACTCCCAGATGTGGGTAAAGGGTTCTGCGCAACAGTTCATTGTCGACAGCGAGAGAAAAAAGAAATTGATTGCAGCAAAGGTCATGAAGTAGTTGGGCTTACCAACCACATCACACCCACAATTGTACCCCATCGGGTGGCTTCACTAAGGGCATGATCTTCGCGTGAGCCAACAATGCCGCCTTCCACATAACATCAAGCCCTTCACCGATGAGGTATTATGTGACGTTGCTCCCCTTGATGTTTGTAATGTATTATTAGGCCAACCATACTTGTGGAAGCGACATGATGTGTATGAATCAACGCCACACATTGTTATCGTTACCTTGGGAAATAATTTATATAGGATACCAGAGGTAACACCGCCTACCACCATCTCTCTAGTTACTGCAAAACAAATGTAGTAAGCTCATTTCCAAAATTGGAAAATTTTCTTTCTTAATGATACACCCTTAGGGAAAGAAGAAGATGGTGGCTATGACCTCCAGACAGGGCCCCTCCTCATGAAAACAACAAATGGACAAGGTCATGGAGGAGTATGAGGGCATCTTCACCTCCCCTACAGGGGTGCCTTTGCACTGTCAAGTCAAGCACTCCATCGTTCTGACCCCAGGTGCACCGTTTCCCAACGGACCAATATATCGATGTTCCATTCTGGAGAACAATGAAATGAAGAGGCAGATTCAAGAGAGGCTATAGAAAGGTCACATCCAACCAAGTTCATCACCCTGTGGGAGCTCAATCATGTTGGTACAAAAGAAGGATGGGACTTGGATACTCTGTATTGACTATCGAGAACTTAACAAGATCAATGTCTGGAATAGGTACCTGATCCCATGGATTGATGACCTTATGGACCAACTCAAGGGGGGGAAATATTTCAACAGGATCTACTCGAAGTCTGGATATCACCAAGTACCAATCAAACCCTTTGATGTGTGGAACATTGCCTTAAAATTCAAGGAAGGCCTTTTAGAATGGTTGGTTATGCATTTTATGTTGACCAATGCTCCTCCAACCTTCATGAGGTTGATGAATGACATAGTGCGGCCATTGACTAACTCATTTTTAGTGGTATACTTGGATGACATCATGATCTTTAGCCAGAGTTGGGAAGAGCATCTCCACCACATCCGCCAGGTTCTCCAAACACTGCAACAACATAAGTTGTGTGCTAATTTGGAGAAATAAACTTTTGGCATGACCCAGGTTCAGTATCTGGGATACATTATTGATGAAATAGGGGTTCATGTGGATCCAACCAAGATCCAAGTCATTCGGGATTGGCCAACCTCAACCACTCTAACAAAGCTCCGCATCTTTCTAGGTCTTTCCAATTTCTGGTGCAGGGTCATGTTGGGGTTCTCTCATATCACTTGGCCTTTGAGTCAAGTCACCAACGAAGGAGCGAAATAAAAATAATTATTTTGGTTTGAATCTCAACATAAGGCATTCATAGAGTTAAAACATCGCCTCTGCTCTGCACGAGTGCTCACATCACCAGACTTGCAATAACTATTTGAGATCGAGATAAATGCCTCTGACTATGTTATTGGGGCAGTCCTTAATCAACAGGGGCATCTAGTGGCATATCACAGTGAGACACTTTCAGACACAATCTAGAAGTATCCCACTTATGAAAAAGAGATGTATTTCATTGTGCAAGTCTGCCGAAAATGGAAGCATTACATTTTGGGGAAGGAAACAATCATTCACACAGACCACCGACCCTTGCAATTCATATAGACACAAGGGAAGTTGCAGAATGATCACCATCAGAAGTTGTCCACATACCTTAAACAGTTCCATTTGAATATCAAGTACAAGAAGGGAAACACCAATAATGTTGCAAAATTCCTCAATCGACCACCGATCATGGCGTTAACCACCGTGCTCAACTCTTGTGGGCATGAGACTTCTGATTAGCCACTTCTCTACAAAAGAGACCCAGAATTCAACCACACATATCATATGCTCTTGGAGGGTCACTAAGTTCGAGATTTTCACCTCCAAGATGCTATGTTATGCAACTTGGGAAACCTTTTTGTTCCTTCAAGAGAGCATGCGAAGATGATTTTGGAAGCACACTACAGTCGGGCCACTGGGCATTTCGAGGTCGAGAAAATGGTGGAAGTACTACAGAATTATTTCTATTGGTCGAATCTTCAACAGCATGTCGGTAAGTACATTAGATCTTGCACCGCCTGCACGATTGCCAAACTGACCATCAAGAAGCAAGGCCACTATACTCCACTTCCTACTGCTATTCGACCTTGGAAATCCATCTCCATGGATTACATGTTGGGCCTTCCTTCTACTAAGCATGGAAACGATTGTGTTTTTTGGGTCCTTGACAGATTCTTGAAGATGGCCATTATGGTAACTTGCAAGAAGATTATCATAGCAGAAGCCACTACTAAACTCTTCTTTGAACGAGTCTGGGTACACTTAGGGATCCGACAGTCTATCATCTCAAATCAGGACAACAGGTTCCCGAGTACATTTTGGTCCAGTCTCTAGTCGATGCTGGAGACCAAGCTCATTAAGTCCACAACTTTCCATCCCTGAACTAATGGCTAGACAAAGGTCATCAACAGGATGATCGTACACATTATGTGCATGTACAACTCAAAGCATCCACGCACATGGGATGAGATCCTCCCCTATGTCAAACAAAACTATAATCAAGCTCTCCATACCTTGATTGGCCACAACCCTTTTCAGGTGCGCTTGGAATTCCAACCAAGATGTCCCATTGATGCGGCCATACCATTTGTAGCGACTCAGGCAGATTTGGCTCATGTCCAGGCTGAAGCCGACAACGAAAATAAATTCAATGAGCACATTCAACACATATTCCAATAGGTCTATGACATATTGGACAAAGCCAATGCTAAGTACAAGCAGTGGCATGATCAACATTGAGTGCCACGCAAGTTCAAGGTGTACGACAAAGTTTGGATACATTTGTAATAGGAGTGCCTTACTGGGCCCCACCACAAGATTTTCTCGCTTTGATATGGGCCATACACCATCACCAAGGATGTGGGAGATAATGCTTTTGGACTTAGCATTCCCCCATTCCTAGGCCTTCACCTAGTGTTCAATGTGGATCACCTTCAGCCATACTTTCCACCATTACTAGACACATCCGACATTGCGGAACAGCTCATACCAACAACGTTAAATTTAGAATGCATGGAACAAGCTGCAACTGATCAGATCATGGACATGTAGATCAATAACACTCGCCATCAGAAGAACCAGTTGTATCGAGATGTCAAATCTGACCAACTCCTACACCAAGGCAAATGGCTCACGAGGGACCAAGTTCAGCAAAAGTTTCCTCATCTCATTAAGGAACTCAATGCAATGGAGACCATTGCTTCCTAAGGGGAGAGGACTTGTCCAGGTGGATATTGCTGGCCACCTGCCTATTCCACTTGGACCCTCACCATTGTTCTTTCAGATTTTTTTTTTGCAGTTTCCTTAATTGTAGCACAGTTTACTATTTTTGGTTGTTTGTTGGGTCCTAAACTTCCGGAGCCATTTTGAGGCCCTAAATGACGTATTTTTTGAAAAACTCCTCTGTCAAATTTTATAGAAAACACTTCAGCCGCTGTAATTCTCAGATATATCTTTCCAATGAGTTATCATACGTGTCAAATGGAGATAATATGACCAAGTTAAGACCCCAGGAAGTTGGCTGCCCAACTAAGCCCAACGAGGCCCATAAACTCTTAGTGTTACATATCTTTAGGTTAGGGTTTTGGTTGTTTAAGGTTTTATCTTATTTTTCAATAATAAAAAGGCCCTTGAGCCTCATTGTAACAGGGTTTAGAGGCATGCAGCCACCACATCTCTTCTTAGAGATAAGCTACCATCGCCCGAGCTAGTCTTATTTTCATTCAGTTTGTAAGCATAATTCAGTATTTGATATTAATGAAATGAAGTGTTATTTCTTCCACATATCTGTATTTATGGTTATATCTATAATTTTTTGCATTCCTATTTAAATGCTAATCACCCTAATCCACACCAATCTTCTCAAGGATCTGGTCGTTCCCCTGAAGATGGACTCACATAGAAGTTTGAAACGTTGGGTTTAATCAAAACTCTGAATAGGTTATTCTAAAACATTTTTTAAATTTGACTCACCTATATGGATTATCTCTTTAAAATAATCCAGTACTACCATGGAAGGGAGATGATGGAAAACATTACCCTCTTTGAGAAACTTCATTTATCCAAGGAAAAATACCTATCAAACGTGCCCTTTCTTAAGTATTGCAAAGACAACAACCTTACTCCAAAATCAACCTTTTGTAAAACTCTACTCACACATGGCCGTAG
This sequence comes from Pinus taeda, assembly GCA_000404065.3. NCBI lineage: Eukaryota > Viridiplantae > Streptophyta > Pinopsida > Pinales > Pinaceae > Pinus > Pinus taeda. The sequence goes on along the minus strand of APFE030126900.1, from coordinate 150,207 downwards.
CCTTCCCATTTTTGAAAAATTAAGTAAAACCCTAATTAAAAATGAAATAAAATCCACTAGATTTTGGCTTATAAGATATCCCAGAAACTGTTAATTTTGCCTCTCTTACTGGCTTCATCTCTAGGATTTGATTTATGGCAATCCTTAGATTCCCTCACTCACAACAAAGTTGAATGGTGGCAAGTTAGAGACTCAGATTAGAAACTCGGGAAAACAATAAAATTAACAGCTAATATCTCTCATACAATGGATATTGGTCATCCTTCTTTCCACAGCCTAAACTCTCAAATAACCAACACTATCTTGCAAACCATCAACTCACAAATTGACTCTCCTATAGAATGTGCAGACACACACTTGGACCCAATCCGACACAACATTCTTTACATCAATCCTTATTTCATAACTCCTTATGATAGCGTGCATAGCACCAGTACACAGATCAGAAGTTCGATCTCCACTCCCTCTCTTGATATCAACACTTGCGACATCACTTGTCATAACATAATCACTCCAACAGAATTCACAAACAATCACCGGCATGGAAAAAGTCATAACACTGACACAAACTTCATAATCCCTTCGAAGGAATTGCATAACACTAGCACGCAAGCAAGCATGTCAAACTCCATTAAGGACTACACACTCACCATTGATATGATGACTGCAACCACTCCTAAGAGAAGAGAGGAGATTAGATATGTTCAGCGCATCTCCAAACACAACCAAAGACGGGACAAGTTTTTTCCATCGATGGTGAGCTGCACAACTTCACTCCCTCTCCACAGAAATTCACTCCAGATCAGAATCAAAATGGCCCTAACATCGACTGTGCAAGCCTAGTTTGATCCAACATTAGCACACTGATGAGGCTCATCAATGGGTAAATTAAATGGACCTTAATTCACCTCCAACTTACTAAAATCAACTTTTCTCATCATTCTTTACATGTTTTAATTATGTTTTGCTTAATGACGAGAGTAAAGTTGAGATGTCATGTCTAGTGGTCTAATGTGCATTGCTTGTAGGTTTTGGAGAAAACGTTGGCTAATTAAAGTCCAAGAACTAGAATGGAGACAAGCAAGAGGGATTATAGGAGATAGGATCTCCCTCCTTAACTCCTCACTCACTAAAATATTCCTAAATCAAATCTCATCATCTCGAAGTTTCAAGCAACCAAGTCATGAGGTTCATTGGTAGTGAAACTAGTGACAGTTGAAGACCATTTGATCTCGATATTGGGAGCCAAGGCTCCCTAAATTTAAGGAAGTTTTTGATAACTTCATTTTTATAAATCAAGAGGCCTAGAAACTCATTCGGATTCAAATTTTTTGTTCAAGATAGCTAAGCAATTTTCAAGTTGAGGCATTGTAACCAAGCACTCCTATGTATTTTTTAGTTTTTAATCAAAATGAGCAGCATTCCCTTGATCTAGCATTGAGTTCACTTAGAGGGTTGAAGCTCTTAGGTTAGGGCCCAAGCCTAGTAGAAAAGGTTCCTCTTGTTGTATATGTATTCTTAGGTTATACTCATAGTTAGTTGCTAAACAGATTTTGGTGTTGTTAATTTGCAAGTATTAATAGATTTAATTACTTTGCTTCCATTTGTGGATAGTGCTAACAATAGAATTATAGTGATAAGAAGATATTCCAAAAAGGCTGACAGCAAGTGGTTTTCACCTCATTTCTCACTTTCGGGGATCATGGCTTGAGGAACACTTCCCATACAACCCAAAATGATATAATTATTTCCTTTTGCGTAATCTAGGGTTTTCCTGCTAATTAGGTCATTATCTTTTAGTTTCATAGAATAAGTTTCAATTGGTATTTCTGACCTCTTAGGTTTTTCACTAATTTCATCTCGTGTTCATATTGATTTCAAGCACTTCCATGCATGAACTTAGAAAGTAAATGGTGATAACTTTGTTTTCTTCTATTTGAATAAACCCTTCTTGTTTTTGATGAATTTATGTATAAATTCCATGAATGATGTGTGTTGTTGCAAGAGTTTCTAAATTGTAGGGAGACCTCATCTCATCAGCCTCAACCAAGCCACATCCACCCATGATTTCCAAAAGTCACTAAGGTCTCAATTCGAATTCTTGTCTTGTGAGGAAAACTTGTCATTTCCATTGAGCAAATCCAATTGTCCTAAATCTTTCCCTTGAGTTCTAAGTAAGTGCCTACCACTCCCATGCCTTAATCCCTCCTTATTCACCTCTTCCAAGCTCCATTCCACCTTCTAGACCATTCCCTAATATTTCGGATTGTTCCTGTAGTAAAACAAGGGATCCTATAGGTGAACTAGTACTTCATCTAGATATCCTGTAGGAAAACTTGTAATAGCTTGTTTTGATCCCAAATGGAGAAAAATCGTCACCAAAGCTATAATTAGGCTACTAATTTCCCTCCAAGCCATCTGAACCATTGTACTCCTCTTCCTCCACACCTGGCTTCCCTTCTAGAGAACCAAGAAATATTAGCATTTACATTGTTCAAGCAAAAAGATAAAAAGGAAAAAGTTCTTTAATATTTATTCATGCACACAACAGTTAGTACTCTCTAGATTAGATTTCATGCTTAGATTAATTAAAACCTCACATGTGTTAAATAGGGTTCTTTTGCAAGAAAAGTATGTTAGCAAGTAGATAGAGGATTTCATGTTATTTTGCAAGCATTTCTTTCAGTCTTTCCTTCTTGCAATAGACATCAGTTATTTTCTCCCAATTAGGGTAAATTTCCCCTCTCCAAGTTGGTAATAAAACTTCTTCTAGTCAATAGAAGGTTGGTTTGATAAACCCTCTTGGTTTATTTCCCCAACTCAGCAGTGGAAAAGAGTAGACCAATTACATCTATTTGTGTATACAACATTGTCACCTCCAAGTTTGTATGAACCCCGGCTTGATGAAGTAAATTCTATAGCCCAAGGAGTTGCAACATCCTTGCTACAATACTGGTGCTCATCACTTTTTGGCACCATTGCCGAGGAGGTGACTAAGTAGATGTGTTTTCTGTTTTCTTTCTTCCTTTTCTTGTCTCTTTCATTTTGCAATTAGTTCCATTCAATAAATAGTTGCAATTTAGTTATGTTTTCTTTCAATATGCAAGCAGTTTAAAACTAAAAACAAAAGAGAGAAAAAACACTCCTTTCATGCCTCGTAGGAATAGGAATAACTTAGGAAAATTTCTACCAAATATCCCCACCACTTCAAACATCCAACCTTCCCTCCTCTTGGGTGGCTGTGAGCTAGAGGACCCCTTAGGTGAACAACCAAAGATTTTTGAAGAGCCTATAGGGGAAGAAGAAGAAATCATTCAACCAACTGATGCAGTGGTTGAAACTAAAACTGAAAGGGGAGATAGGGAAAGAGTTCAGGGTGATTTTCCCATCAAAGAAACTAATTGGGATGCTAATATGAAAAACATAATCACCTCTGCTCTTCCTAACTTCCATGGCTTGACCGCAGAAGATTCAGATACTTTTTTGTTTGAATTTGTTGTCATATGCAAAACTTGTGATTACATATCTGATGTCAAAAGTTGAGTTTATTCCCATCCACTCTCAAGGATGCAGCCCCAAACCGGTTCATGGGTTTATCTGGGGATAATATCGGGGATAATATCACCACTTGGGATCAGATGCAACAAGCTTTCAACAACAATTACAGGGACTACTGCAGGTCCAAAGATACTAAATAGGAAATTTTTAGAATGACCTTGGGACATGATGAGTCCTTAGAGGATTACGAGGAAAGATTCCAACTCAGCTACAAAAGGGTCAGGTGCACGCTTGATCCTGAATCACTTAAGTTAGTCCTTCTCAGGGAGATCAGGGAAGACCTTCTAGAAACCTTAAACCTGCTGTTAGGAGGAGAAATATACCAGTTACCCTATGATGATATCAAGACAGTCTTCAATAATCATTCTAGGGTAGCTAGAAATAAGGTTAGGGCTAGTCAAGCAGTGGCTAGTTGATCCTCTTCCAATACATCCATAAAAATTGAAATTGGGAACATGTTAGAAGACTTTAAGAGTGAAATGCTTCAAACCTTTTCTCTGAAAATAGACATTATGCAAATGAAAATATAGCAGGAGGAACAGAGAGAGCATTAGCCATCTTATGCCCTAGATGCATATGGAGGCACCCTTGGAATGAATTTCCATTGAACCTTATAGAAATTTGCTTGGTCTGTGAGGAAAAGCAGTCCACACAAGTTCCCTTCTCTCCGTGGATTAAAAGATGTGTATCAGGGAACCGAAGGAATAACTGAACAACTCTACTACATAAATCAAAAGTGGCCTCATGGACCTCAACCATACTGTTAGCTTCCTGCTGCAGCAGGTTATTCATATTTCATGATTGACATTTTACAGGCCAAATATGTCGTACTTTGCATGCTGCAATGCTCCATATTTGCTTAACAGTCTCCAAACGAAAAAGGCTACTTCAAGTTCATTCAATTGCCTTCCAAATTTTGGAAAATTATCCCGGTATCGCCAATTTTTCAGTTAAAGGGAGGTCCAAACAGCCTAATCTTGGTCTCCCTAGGTTTAAATTTCCTGTTTTAGAATGTAGAGAATGTAAATCTGTCCAAACAGTTTAATCTTGGCAGATTCTTAGATAGGTAGAGAAGCAGAGGAGCCCAACAGCTTAATCTGGGCCCTTGGAAGAAATAAGGGTAGTATGTAGATATGAAAGCATCAAAAGAAAAATGAATGATGGGTTTGCAAGTCTAAGTGCACCCAAATCAAAAGAAGAAAAAATGCTAGGTAAGTAGGCTGGGTAGGTAGTTCTGAGGTTGCTGAATCCTAATTGCTGATCAGTTCTAGACTTTCAGGTGTCATCTCATTTAGGACACAATCAGCAAGAAATTCTATGCGAGAAGATCAAAAGAGGTATAACTAACTCACCTTCTCTGCTTTCCCCAATCATTAACTAACTTCCCCAAAAGAGGTCAAGATTTGCTTGACACCTCTTAAATTCCATCATTTTCATAACACTAGCTTGAGTAAAGATCTGCTTCACTCAAAGTTGTTCCATACTTTCTCTAAAGCATGGTTCTAACCCCCTTATAACAACCTAATCTCTCCTAAACTTAGCGCTTTCTTACCACCTCCATATTAACCACTAACATTATTATTTAGCTCCCTATTCTTCCCGTCCCCCTATTAATATTAAGTAAATTCCCCCTACGTAATATCCCTCCCCCTGGTTGAAAATAACCATAAGTACCCCCGGGAATTGCTCACTTTACCTGAAACTAAGCAAGAACCCTTAACCTCCAAACCATCTCCCAGACACAATGGACTCCTTCCAGAGTATAAAATCCCTCTAAGGTAATCGGACCCCTTCCGAAACCTCAAAATGCCCTTCGCACCCACCTACTTTCCCTTTCCGCCCAAAACTTACACTCCGTAGAACCTTAAAGCCAGATCGCATCGCAAGATCGTACTTTCCTCTCCATGCAAGTTATGATCCATCCGTCACCACCCGACGCGATATCGCGATATTGGCGGTCGGTGGTCGCAAGCGCCAAATGCCCAACTTAAGCACCCTTCGTTCCTCGCCGATGCGATATTGCGATCGCATCGGAGCTAGTTCATCGCATTACCTCCAGTATCAACACCTCACCATGTCATTCTGTACCAGGGATCCACCACAGCTGACATCATCCACTGTACAACCGACATCATGCTGACGTCAGCAGCCAGAAAGCCGAAACTTCGCGCAGGAAGAAAAATCGCACTTCGGAGCTCCAGAACAAGAAACAAAGGCAGTTTTCGATGCGCGATTAGCGCGAAGTGCTAATCGCGCATCGCTACGGGAAATAGGTCGTTTCGAGGAATCTTCAGGGAATCTTTTGATTTCTTAGCCCCTTGTGCGTCGAAGAGCCCGAAAATCGCCCAATCGTGCCAAAATGATCCAGTTTAAAGACAACAGCAGATCAATGACAGAGTTCAAAGTGTATCAGATCAAATCATCAGGCATCAAGCGTGTCAAAGAGTATCAGTCGATAGCGGAAGCCATCAATCTAGCAGCAAAGAGTATCAGTGAAAATATTGAGCAGCGGCCCGAAGCAGGAGAACATTTAATACCTTCCAGCAGATTCATAGAAAGAGGGCGAAGCCACTTGAAGCCCTCAAATCATAATTATTGCACATTTAACTCACACCAGAGCAGAACTGCAGTTCCCAAAGCACAATCATTCCAGCAGCACCGCATCTAGCCCCCAAGGGCCACATCGTCACCTTTTTTGATTCAACTGCCCCTAGCGCAGCCAAAAAGATTTACTTGCATTCAATTCCAGCGACACTTATATTTTTGAAGAGTCTTCTAGCAAACCTGTTTAGGTCAGTTTTAATGATGTCTTTTCGATATTTTGCTTATAAATACCACCCTGAACAATGTTGTGAGGGGTTGGTTGGTTGGTAGTAGTAGTTGGTCAGTCTCCTTTCCAGCATTTTCTCCGAGCAGAGACTCGCACTGTAACTGTCATAATTTCCATAATCAAAGATAGATGAAAGCATGGATTGCAAAACTACCTGATGTTTTCTCTTGGCCAAGGAATGATTACGGAATTCCTTTGCTTCTACATGATTCAATAAGTGTTTCTCTCCTCTGTTTACTTTATGTTTTTTACCACTGTTCTGCCTTCTAAATTGCAGGAAAAAAGAATAGCTTAAGATTTGTTCCGTTACACCTTAAGTTCAATTTCTGCATTTCTCGATGTTTTCTTCAGAAATAGCTATGAGCATGTATACTTAAATGATCTTGTTTACGTTGTTTCTTTCACATATGAATGCATGTTTAGGAATTCTTAATTACTCCTAGATCCCATTCATCCATTTCTCCTCTTTTTTCAGCATGATGAAATGATTCTCCTTTTCCTTTCATCCCTGATTTTCCTACCATACTTTCAACTAATTGATAATTGTATCCTTGGTAGCTATCCCGCTCCGTATCCCCTTGTGACCAAGAAAACGCAAGAAAGCCTCAATCCGTGACTCCATGCCTAATGGTTCGAAACTTATCACACCTTACCTTGCCTCTTTGTCCGAGAATCCTACCTTCCATCCAATCACAAACAACACTCCCTTGAAGCCAAAAAGATAGCCTAAAATCATCAACAAAAGTTGAATCATAAAGAGAGAGCCCTATCCGGTTGCAGGTGGGCTAGAACCTGCAATCCAAAGATTGGTTTGTGGTTACCTCGGCCGTATCCCTATTAGGAGCCTAGGGACAACCTGAGTGATAACATAATGGCGACTCCACTGGGGAACTCCTCAAATAAATTAATGAAACCAGTCTGCAGCTTTACAGAGGAAGAAACCGACTTGTGAATGGCTCGGTCGACCTGTGTTGTTGCATTTTTTAGAAAATTTCCAAAGATATATTAGAAGTTGGCTCCTAAGAAACAAACACGTAATACACGATCAAATCCTGACCCAAACAACCCGCCTGTCATTGAAAATCCAAATCTAATTCCCAAAATCATCAGAAAACAAAAACAAAAAGATTGCCAAACCCCTGTGAGTCCTGAAACAGTTCAGCCAATTGTTGTACCAACCCCTGTCAAAATTTTATTCCGGTCGACCCCGAGTTCCCCTGGCTCATCACCCCCTTCTCCAAGAAGCTCCGCCACACCTCTATCCCATATCCCTACCACCTCTACTACTCCTTCTTCCCCTGTCATTCCTGTAATCCCCGTCGCCCTAGGTGTTCCGATCATCCCCATCATCATGGCTAGATATGCACCATTACAATTACCTGCTAATCCCGGGGCTATGCCTCAGGACTACCAATCGAAAATCACTTATTTCGATGGCACAACCTCCTGCACCGCCCTACAACATACAAAGAAAATGAAATATTATTTTGAGAGTTATGAGATAGATGACGAGAGTGTAAGAATGAAGATCTTTGTCCAAATTTTGACCGGTGATGTCAGAACCTGGTTTAGAGCACTTCCACCTAATTCTATACTAAACCCGGAAGCCTTATACTAGACATTCATTAACAAATGGGAAAAAAAGAAGGACCCCCTGCACATACTATCCGAGTATGATACTATCAAGAGAGAACCCGGGGAAGCTGTTCTGGATTACTGCGCCAGATTTAACAATGTTTACAATGCAATACCACCAAATTTAAGACCTCCACCCGACCTCACATTATACAAATTCCCGGATGGTTTTGATGCCGAGATGGCGTATCAATTAAGGGAAAGAGCCCCTCAAAGCCTCGCAGAAATGCAAGATGCTGCAGTGAGCGTGGAAGCAAATCTAATCGCTAAAAGAAACAGAACTAGAAATGAGAGAAGAACCACTTTCATAGAAGAACCCTCCTCTTTCGAGCAGAAGATAGATGCGGTTGTTAGTAGCATGAATAGGCTCGGAGACAGATTAGACAATGTTGAGAGGAAAAATTCATGGGAAGGTCAACAGCCCAATGCCACAAGGAACCCAAACTTCAGAAAGACCCAAAACTTGAACGTAGGTAGGGCCAGTCAGGATCACGACATTAGACCTCCTTTTCAAGAAAACTATGCTGAGGCATCTACATCCGTTGAGCCCACAGACGAGACCCTAATGAACCTGGTTGATTCAGAAAGTGAACAACAAACCTTCCTCACGGAAGAAAACCGACCATACCTTGATACAGAACAATTCCGCACCAAATTGGGTGAGTCCTTTGACTTTAAACAAGGATATGACACTGCTATATACGAGGTACATAAGCAATACAAACTAAGAACACGGATTGTCGATGTTCTTCCACCTAGCAAAGAAAAATATAGCAAACAACCCAACAAAGCTAAAGGGAAGATCACTAACAGCGAACCAGCTGACAGCCATGTCCCAAATCCTCATCAGGTTATTGTGGAAGATGTAACAAATACACATGGTTCTATTGAGAAGCCTCTGCCCACCTCCCATCTGGAAAAAGATCTGAAGAGCATTCCCGAAAATCTTCCAAGAACAGAGATACCATAGACGGTCATACACCGTGATACTGACGCTCCAAAAGAAAATATATAGAGTATGCCTGAAAAAGAAAAGTTCACCACTGTCAATGCCCGAAACCCAGTGGAAAAACCATTCAGTTTAGAAACAGAAATTGGAAAACTCAAGATCTCCATTCCCCTCTCAGAACTGGCTAAGCATGATGTATATAGACAACAAATTCAAAAATCACTTCAAATGCCGGAAGTTAGGGATGATGTGAACATTTCAGATGACACCCCTGAACTACTTTTCGGGCCAGAAGTTGATGGAAAAACAACATACGGACCTGTTCCACCTTCTATGTCAGCCTGCACATACATGATAAGATACTACACAATGCTATGTTTGACTCAGGCGCCTCACATAACCTCATGCCCAAAGCTGTAATGGAAAGGTTGAATCTCGATGTCACCAGACCCTATAAAGATCTGTATTCATTTGATTCAAGTCAGGTCAAATGTCTAGGCCTAATCAAAGACCTTTGTGTCTCCCTAGTCCAATTTCCCAACAAGACAATCTTAATGGACGTAGTAGTTGCTAACATTCCCACAAAATATGGCATGCTGCTATCCAGATCGTGGGGAGCAAAATTGCAAGGATCCCTTCAACTCAACCTCTCTTACACCACCATATCGGTCTTTGGGCAACCAAAGAGACTTTACAGAGAAACATTAATGAAGTATGTGGTAAGTAGCGAGAAAAACCCCCAAAATTTTCCAATATACTCAATCCATTCTGATATTGATTCTTTTATTTGGTTTAATGATGACACAAGCCCTCCAACTCACGACAAGCTGTCATCTCTGGAGCAAGGAACCAATGTCAACGAGAGATCAGTGGCCAATACCCATGAAATTGTCCCAACATCCAAGGCAACCAACGCAGGGCAAGAAGAAAATCCTGAAACAGAAAACACCAGCTCATCCGCTCCACATACCACTCGAATTCTCAATGCACACCTTGGACGAGAAGCCATGTGGTATTTAGAGTTTGATGGTGCAGTTAACAAGTTAGGAGCAGGGGCTGGAGTGTGGATTTACAATACTCACGAGAATCACGCACAAGGCCATGCCTATAGACTCAATTTTAGATGTACAAACAATATGGCGGAGTATGAAGCTCTTATCTTAGGTCTCAAGTTGCTCAAAACCCTGGGAGCTACCACCATTTCCATCCTAGGTGATTCAGATCTGATCATACAACAGATAAAGGGCAACTTTGTTGCTAATGATAGTAGAATGAGAGCTTACAGAGCCGCTGCCAGCGAATTGCTTAGCGCCTTCGGTGATTTTGAGCTGGCCAAAATTGCACGAGATCATAATATTCATGCCCATAGCCTAGCCACCTTCGCTAGCACATGTAGGCTTCCCTTTGGACCAAGTCACCACTTCACTGCTGAAATAAAACACAGACCTTCAGTCCCTAACAATGTCGAGAATTGGCAGGTGTTCCAAGATGATGCCCAGATTAACAACTTTTTGACTCTGGAGGACGAATTCTCTAACACAAACATTGACATGGATGCGATAGCCGAATCACAACAGTTAGCAGAGGAAAACCGCCTAACCCTAACAGCTTCCACAGCTAAACAAATCCTAAGCCCAACTATTTTTGACAGTACAAACATAGGGTGACTGAAACAACTTTGTTCACATAAGGCAGCCGAAGTAAAAGATGAGTTTATTGACCTAAAAGGAAATGTTCTGCCTGCCGGCCTTACTCCATTGGAAGACATGTTTGATGACAACGATGTAGCCAAAAAACCAAATATGGAACCTTTGAATGCCGCCATAGAAGAACACAACATAGGAATAGCAGAACATCCCAGAATGATCAAACTATCCAAAGATCTGCCTCCTGAACAAAAACCGAAATATCTGGATCTGTTCAAAGAATTTCAAGATGTATTTGCCTGGAGTTATGAGGACTTAAAGTCCTATGACACTTCAGTAATCCAACATACCATTCCCCTAAAACCAAATCAGAAACTGTTCAAACAAAAACTCAGAAGAATCAACCCCATGCTTCTTCCTTTGATTGAAAAAGAAATTAAAAGAATGTTTGAAGCAGGTATCATTGCGCCTATTAGATTCTCTGAATGGGTGCCTAACTTAGTTCCCACCAGAAAGAAAACAGGAGAGATAAGACTGTGTGTAGATTTGAGAAATTTAAACCAGGTCTCTCTAAAAGACCACTACCCGTTGCCCAAAATGGATCATATCTTGCAAAGAGTAGTGGGTTCCTCTAGGATTTCTCTACTAGATGGATTCTCAGGATTTAACCAAATACTTTTTCACCCAGACAATCAGGACAAAACAGCTTTTACCACACCCTGGGGAACGTTCAAGTATATTAAAATGCCTTTTGGGCTGAAAAACACCGGCACTACCTTTCAAAGGGCAATGGATATTCTGTTTGCCAAGGAGATACACGATTTCCTTGTAGTTTACCTGGATGACCTGACCCCATTTTCCAAATCCGATCGACAACACCTTAAGCACTTAAGGAAAATTTTCATCACATGTAGGAAATACGGCATTTCCTTGAACCCTAAGAAGTCTCTGTTTGCCCTGGAGGAAGGCAATCTTTTAGGGCATATAATATCAAAAGAAGGGATCAGAATTGACCCAGAAAGAATTGAAGCTATGCTCCAAATGCCCTACCCAAGAAACACAAAAGAATTGCAAGCATTCCTTGGAAAGATCAACTTCCTGAGGAGATTTATCCCAAATTTAGCCGAGCTAGTAAGGCTATTGAGCAACATGCTAAAAAAGGACGCCAAGGTAAGATGGTCTCTTGAGGCCAAGCAAGCTTTCGAGAGTATAGAAACTGCCCTGACTCAAACACCTATCCTCACGAGTCCTCAATTTGACAGAGATTTTATCATTTTTTCCTTCGCATCAGAACACACTATAGCTGCAGTCCTTCTGCAGAAAGATGTTCAGGGCAACGAGAAGCCAATTGCTTTCTTCAGCCGAGCTTTGAGAGACGCACCCCTAAAATTTCAGATTATGGAGAAGCAAGCCTACGCCCTGGTCAAAGCCATCAAAGACTTCAGAATTTACATCCTGTACTCCCATGTGATCGCATACGTCCCTAATGTTGTTGTAAAGGATATACTAACTCAAGAGGGACTGGAAGGCAGAAGAGGTAACTCGATCGCTAGGATCCTTGAATACGACATTGAGATAAAGCCCACCAAGCTCATAAAAGGACAAGGGCTAGCCAAGCTAATTGCTGAAACAAGCTTCCAAGCATTAGACATTAATCAACTCGACGATGAATCGGAGCTGGAAACTCCACACATCAGTGAAACCTTCATACAATCCCCTTGGTACGCTGATATTTGCTTTGTATTGTTAAACCTGTGTGCTCACCCAGGATTGTCCAGAACCAAGAAAAGATTTTTAAGGATGAAATCATCAAACTTCTGTGTCATAGATGGCTCTTTGTTTTGGAAAAATTATGAAGGTTTTCTCCTTAAATGTTTAACTATAAATGAAACTAACAGCATCATGAAAGAATTTCATGCAGGAGACTGCGGAGGACACTTATATTGGAAATCCACAGCTGACAAGATCTTCCAAGCTGGTTTTTACTGGCCTTCTTTATTTGTAGACATGAAGAAGTTTACTGCCTCATGCCACAAATGCCAAATCTTTGAAGGAAAAAGAAAGCTATTACCCGTGCCCCTAAATCCCGTTTCAACCGAGAAACCTTTTCAACGATGGGGGCTTGACTTCATTGGAGAAATCCATCCCTCTTCCTCAAGCCAACACAAATGGATTCTAACAGCCACCGACTATTTCACCAAATGGATTGAAGCCATCCTGTGTAGACAAGCCAGTGACTCCACCATTATCCAATTCCTTGAGAGCAACATCCTTTCTAGATTTGGCTGCCCGGAGAAAATTATTACCGACAACGTTGCTGCTTTCAAATCTAAAAAAATCATTAACTTTTGCCACAAATACCGCATTACCATAGGTCACTCCACAACTTATTACCCGCAAGGTAATGGCTTGGCCGAGTCTTCCAACAAGAGCCTCATCAATATCATAAAGAAGATGCTAGAAGAAAACAAAAAGAACTGGCACAAAAAGCTCACAAATGCTCTATGGGCAGACAGACTGTCCACCAAAAAATCCATTGGGATGAGCCCCTATGAACTTGTATATGGCATGGAAGCCCAGTTTCCTTCATCTCTGGGCATACCTATTATCAAACTGTTGCAAGAAATTCAGGTTGAACCAAATGACATGCAGAGAAGAGTTAATCAGACCATTCACCTTCAGCAAACCAGAGAACAGGTTTTCAACAGAGCTCAGGTTCTAAAGGAAAAACGTAAGAAGATGTTTGATAAAAAGACTAAAGCAGAGGAATTCTGGGCAGGAAGCAAAGTTCTAAGATGGGATGCACGTAGAGAAGATAAGGGCAAACACACGAAATTTGATTTTTTGTGGAAAGGCCCATACATTATCAGCGTTGTGCAAGGCAATAACACCTATTTTCTCAAGTCTCTAGAGGGCAGCACAGCCGAAGAAGGGCCGGTCAATGGCCGGATGTTGAAGCACTACAATGATCCTCCCGCTTGAAAAGAGCAGATGGTGGTTGGTTTGTACATAGTTGTGTATATTAGTTTTTTGTTTTTTTTTTGCAGGAGTTTATAATGTTGAAGCACGCAGAAGAAAGCAGGTGGCGCTTTGCAGTTTAACAGCAACAACTAAAGACCAAGGAATTCTGACCTGCTGTTCTTGGCTTCTCGCAAGGAGAAGCCATCCCCAAGTGGAGCCACTGTTAGCTTCCTGCTGCAGCAAGTTATTCATATTTCATGATTGACATTTTACAGGCCAAATATGTCGTACTTTGTATGCTGCAATGCTCCATATTTGCTTAACAGTCTCCAAGCGAAGAAGGCTACTCCAAGTTTATTCAATTTCCTTCCAAATTTTGTAAAGTTATCCCGGTATCGCCAATTTTCAGTTAAAGGGAGGTCCAAGCAGCTTAATCTTGGTCTCCCTAGGTTTGAATTTCCTGTTTTAGAATATAGAGAATGTAAATCTGTCCAAATAGCTTAATATTGGTAGATTCTTAGATAGGTAGAGAAACAGAGGAGCCCAACAGCTTAATCTGGGCCCTTGGAAGAAATAAGGGTAGTATTTAGTTAGGAAAGCATCAAAAGAAAAATGAATGATGGGTTTGCAAGTCTAAGTGCACCCAAATCAAAAGAAGGAAAAATGCTAGGTAAGTAGGTTGGGTAGGTAGTTCTGAGGTTGCTGAATCCTAATTGATGATCAGTTCCAGATTTTCAGGTGTCATCTCACTCAGGACACAATCAGCAGGCAGTTCTATGCGAGAAGCTCAAAAGAGGTATAACTAACTCCCCTTCTCTGCTTTCTCCAATCATTAACTAACTTCCCCAAAGGAGGTCAAGATCTGCTTTACACCTCTTAAGTTCCATCATTTCGTAACACTAACTTGAGTAAAGATCTGCTTTACTCAAAGTTGTTCCATACTTTCTCTAAAGAATGGTTCTACCCACTTGTAACAGCCTAAGGTCTCCTGAACTTAGCGCTTTCTTACCACCTCCATATTAACCACTAACATTATTATTTAGCTCCCTATATTTTCCCATCCCCCTACTAATATTATGTAAATCATCCCCTAAATAAATATCCCTCCCCCTGGTTGAAAAATAACCATAAGTACTCCCCGAGAATTGCTCAGTTTACCTGAAACTTAGCAAGAACCCTCAACCTTATAGCCATCTTCCAGATACAATGGACTCCTTCCAAAGTATAAAATCCCTCTGAGGTATTCAGATTCCTTACAAAACCTCAAATGCCCTTCACACCCACTTACTTACTTTTTCGCCCAAAACAAACCCCTTGCCAACTTCCTTGACGCTCCGCAGACCCTTAAAAGCTAGATCGCATCGTAAGGTCACAGTTTCCTCTCCAGGCAAGTTATGACCCATCCGTCACCACCCGACGCGATATCGCGATATCGATGGTCGGCGGTCGCAAACGCCAAATGTCCAACTCAAGCACCCTCCATTCCCTACCGATGCGATATCGCGATCGCACCGAACCTAGTTCATCGCATTACCTCCAGTACCAGCACCTCACCATGTCATTCTATACCAGGGACCCACCACAGCTGATGTCATCCGCCGTACAGCCGACGTCATGCTGACATCAGCAACCAGAAAGCCGAAACTTCGCGCAGGTAGAAAAATCGCACTTCGGAGCTCCAGAAGAAGAAACAGAGGCAGTTTTCGATGCGCGATAAGCGCCGCACTTCGGAGCTCCAGAAGAAGAAACAGAGGCAGTTTTCGATGCGCGGACGCTAATCGTGCATCACTACAGGAAATAGGCTGTTTCGAGGAATCTTCGGGAATCTTTTGATTTCTTAGCCCGTTGCACGCCGAAAAAGCCCGAAAATCGCCCAATCGTGCCAAAGTGATCCGGTTTAAAGACAACAACAGATCAGTGACAGAGTTTAAAGTGTATCAGATCAAATCATCAGGCATAAAGCGTGTCAAAGAGTATCAGTCGACGGTGGAAGCCATCAATGTAGCGGCAAAGAGTATCAGTAAAAATCTTGAGCAGTGGCCCGAAGCAGGAGAACATTTAATACCTTCCAGCAGATTCAAAGAAAGAGGGCGAAGCCACTTGAAGCCCTCAAATCATAATTATTGCACATTTAACTCACACTAGAGCAGAACTACAGTCCCCAAAGCACAATCATTCCAACAGCACCGCATCTAGCTCCCAAAGGCCACATTGTCACCTTTTCTGATTCAACTGCCCCTAGCGCAGCTAAAAAGAATTACTTGCATTTAATTCCAGCAACACTTAGATTTTTGAAGTGTTTTCTAGCAGACCTGTTTAGGTCAGTTGTAATGAATGTCTTTCCGATATTTTATTGATAAATACCACCCTAAACAATGTTGTGGAGGGTTGGTTGGTTGGTAGTAGTTGGTTAGTCTCCTTTCCAGCAATTTCTCCAAGCAGTGACTCGCACTGTAGCTGTTATAATTTCCATAATCAAAGATTGTTGAAAGCACGGATTGCGAAACTACTTGACATTTTCTCTTGGCCAAGGAATGATCACGGAATTCCTGTGCTTCTACATTATTCAGTAAGTGTTTCTCTCCTCTGTTTACTTTATGTTTGTTACCATCGTTCTGCCTTCTAAATTGCATGAAAAAAGAATAGCTTAATATTTGTTTCATTACATCTTAAGTTCAATTTCTGCATTTCTTGATGTTTTCTTCAGAAATAGCTATGAGCATGTATACTTAAATGATCTTGTTTACGCTGTTTCTTTCGCATATGAATGGATGTTTAGGAATTATTAATTGCTCCTAGATCCCATTCATCCATTTCTCCTCTTTTTCAACATGATGAAATGATTCTCCTTTGCCTTTCATCCCTGATTTTCATTCCATACTTTCAGCAGATTGATAATTGTATCTTGTGTGGCTATCCCGCTCCGTATCCCCTTGTGACCAAGAAAACGCAAGCAAGCCTCAATCTGTGACTCCATGCCCAATGGTTCGAAACTTATCACACCTTACCTTGCCTCTTCGTTCGAGAATCCTACCTTCCATCCAATCACAAACAACACTCCCTTGAAGCCAGAAAGCTAGCCTAAACTCATCAACAAAAGTTGAATCATAAAGAGAGAGCCCTCTCTGATTGCAGGTGGGCTAGAACCTGCAATCCAAAGATTGTTTTGTGGTTACCTCGGCTGTATCGATGTAAGGAACCTAGGGACAACCTGAGTGATAACATAATGGCGACTCCGCTGGGGACTTTCCCTCAGATAAATTGATTAAACCAGTCTGCAGCTCTACAGAGGAAGAAACCGACTTGTGAAAGGCTCGGTCGACCTGTGTTGTTTTGTTTTTTAGAAAAATTTCCAAAAAATATATTAGAAGCTGGTTCCTAAGAAACAAACACGTAATACACAATCAAGTCCTGACCCAAACAACCCACCTGTCGTTGAAAATTTGAATTTAATTCCTAAGATCGTTAGAAAACATAAGCAAAAAGACTACGAAACTGCTGCTAGTCCTGAAACAGTTCAGCCAATTGTTGTACCAACCCCTGTTAAAGTTTTATTTCAATCGACCCCGAGTTCCTTTGACTCATCACCCCCTTCTCCAAGTAGCTCCGCGACACCTCTAATCCATATCCCTACTACCTCTACTACTCCTTCTTCCCCTCTCATTCCTGTAATCCTCGTCGTTTTAGGTGTTCTGCTCATCCCCGTCATCATGGCTAGCTATGCGCCATTACAATTACCCACTAATCCCGGGGCTATGCCTCAGGACTACCAATCGAAAATCACTTATTTTGATGGCACAGCCTCCTGCACCACCCTAAAACATACAAAGAAAATGCAGAATTATTTCGAGAGTTATGAGATAGATGATGAAAGTGTGAGAATGAAGATCTTTGTCCAAAGTTTGACCGGTGATGTCAGAACGTAGTTTAGGGCACTTCCACCTAATTCTATACTAAACCCGGAAGCCTTATACCAGACATTCATTAACAGATGGGAGAAAAAGAAAGACCCCCTGCACATACTTTCCGAGTATGATACTATCAAGAGAGGACTTGGGGAAGTTGTTCTGGATTACTACGCCAGATTTAACAATGTTTACAATGCAATACCACCGAATTTAAGACCTCCACCCAACCTCGCATTATACAAATTCCTGGATGGTTTTGATGCCAAGATGGCGTATCAATTAAGGGAAAGAGCCCCTCAAAGCCTCACTAAAATGCAAGACGTTGTAGTGAGCGTGGAGGAAAATCTAATCGCTAAAAGAAACAGAACCAGAACTGAGAGAAGAACCACTTTCAAAGAAGAACCCTCCTCTTTCGAGCAGAAGCTAGATGCGGTCGTTAGTACCATGCACAGGCTGGGAGATAAATTAGACAATGTTGAGAGGAAAAATTCATGGGAAGGTCAACAGCCGAATGCCACAAGGAACCCAAACCTCAGAAAAACCCAAAACTTGAACGTAGGTAGGGCTAGTCAAGACCACGACATTAGGCCTCCTTTTCAAGAAAACTATGCCGAGGCATATACATCCGCTGAGCCCACAGACAGGACCCTAATGAACCTGGTTGATTCAGAAAATGAACAGAAAACCTTCCTCACGGAAGAAAACCGACCATACCTTGATACAAAACAATTCTGCACCAAATCAGGTGAGTCCTTTGACTTTAAAAAAGGATATGACATTGCTATATACGAGGTATATAAGCAATACAAACTAAGAACACGGACTATCGATGTTCTTCCACCTAACAAAGCAAAAGATAGCAAACATCCCAACAAAACTAAAGGGAAGATAACTAACAACCAACTAGCTGATAGCCCTGTCCTAAATCCTCATCAGGTTATTATGGAGGACGTAACAGATACAGATTGTTCTATTGAGCAACCTATGCCCACCTCCCATCTGGAAAAAGATCTGAAGTACATTCCTGAACATCTTCCCAAAACAGAGATACCACAAACGGTCATACACCGTGATACTGACGATCCAAAAGAAAATTTAGAGAGTATGCCTGAAAACGAAAAGTTCACCACCGTCAATGCCAGGAACTCATTGGAAAAACTGTTAAGTTTAGAAACAGAAATTGGAAAACTCAAGATCTCCATTCCCCTCTCAAAACTGGCTAAGCATGATGTATATAGACAACAAATTCAAAAATCACTTCAATTTCTGGAAGTTAGGGATGATGTAAATGTTTTAGATGATACCCCTGAACTACTGTTCGGGCCAGAACTTGACGGAAAAACAACATACGGACCTGTCCCACCTTTCTATGTCAGCCTGCACATACATGACAAGATACTGCAAAATGCTATGTTTGACTCAGGCGCCTCACATAACCTCATGCCCAAAGCTGTAATGGAAAGGTTGAATCTCGATGTCACTAGATCATACAAAGATCTGTATCCATTTGATTCAAGTCAGGTCAAATGTCTAGGCCTGATCAAAGACCTTTGTGTCACCCTAGTCCAATTCCCCAACAAGACAATCCTAATGGACATAGTAGTTGCTGACATTCCCACAAAATATGGTATGCTTCTATCCAGATCGTGGGGAGAAAAACTACAAGGATCCCTTCAACTAGACCTCTCTTACGCCACCATATCTATCTTTGGGCAACCAAAGAGACTTTATAGAGAAACATTAATGAAGTATGTGGTAGGTAGTGAGGAAAAACCCCAAAATTTTCCAATATACTCAATCCATTCTGATATGGATTCTTTTATTTTGTTTAATGATAACAGAAGCCCTCCAACTCATGACAAGCCGTCATCTCTGGAGCAAGGAATGAATGTCAATGAGAGATCAGTTGCCAGAACCCAGGAAATTGTCTCAACAACCAAGGCAACCAACACAGGGCAAGAAGAAAATCCCAAAATAGAAATTCCCAGCTCATCCGCTCCACATACCACTGGAATCCCTAATACACACCTTGGACGAGAAACCACATGGTATTTAGAGTTTGATGGTTCAGTTAACAAGTTAGGAGCAGGGGCTGGAGTGTGGATTTACAATACTCATGAGAATCGAGCACAAGGCCATGCCTATAGACTCAATTTTAGATGTACAAACAATATGGCAGAGTACAAAGCTCTTCTCTTAGGTCTCAAACTGCTCAAAACCCTGGGAGCTACCACCATTTCCATCCTAGGTGATTCGGATTTGATCATACAACAGATAAAGGGCAACTTTGTCACTAATGATAGTAGAATGAGAGCTTACAGAGCCGCTGCCAGTGAATTGCTTAGCGCCTTCAGTGAATTTGAGCTGGCCAAAATTGCACGAGATCATAATATTCATGCCCATAGCCTAGCCACCTTCGCCAGCACATGTAAGCTTCCCATTGAGCCAAGTCACCACTTCACTGCTGAAATAAAACACAGACCTTTAGTCCCTAACAATGTCGAGAATTGGCAGGTATTCCAAGATGATGCCTAGATTAACAATTTTTTCACTCTGGAAGACGAATTCTCTAACACAAACATTGACATGGATCCAATAGCTGATTCACAATACTTAGCAGAAGAAAAACGCCTGACTCTAACAGCTGTCACAGCTAAACAAATCCTAAGCCCAACTATTTTTGACAAAACAAACATAGGGAAACTGAAACAACTTTTTTCACATGAGACAGTGAAAGTAAAAGATGAGTTTATTGACCTAAAAGGAAATGTTCTGCCTGTCGGCCTTACTCCATTGGAAGACATGTTTGATGACAACGATGTGGCCAAAAAACCAAAGATGGAACCTTTGAATGCCGCCATAGAAGAACACAACATAGGAACAATAGAACATCCTAGAATGATTAAACTATCCAAAAATCTGCCTCCTGACCAAAAGCTGAAATATGTGGATTTGTTCAAAGAATTTCAAGATGTATTTGCCTAGTGTTATGAGGACTTAAAGTCCTATGACACTTTAGTAATCCAACATACCATTCCCCTAAAACTAAATCAGAAACCGTTCAAACAAAAACTCAGAAGAATCAACCCCATGCTTCTTCCTTTGATTGAAAAAGAAATAAAAAGAATGTTTGAAGCAGGTATCATTGCGCCTATTAGATTCTCTGAATGGGTGTCTAACTTAGTTCCCACCAGAAAGAAAATAGGAGAGATAAGACTGTGTGTAGATTTGAGAAATTTAAACCAGGTCTCTCTAAAAGACCACTACCCGTTGCCCAAAATGGATCATATCTTGCAAAGAGTAGTGGGTTCCTCTAGGATTTCTCTACTAGATGGATTCTCAGGATTTAACCAAATCCTTTTTCACCCAGACGATCAGGACAAAACAACTTTTACCACACCCTGGGAACGTTCAAGTATGTTAAAATGCCTTTTGGGCTGAAAAACGCCGACGCTACCTTTCAAAGGGCAATGAATATTGTGTTTGCCAAGGAGATACACGATTTCCTTGTAGTTTACCTTGATGAACTGACCCCATTTTCCAAATCCGATCGACAGCACCTTAAGCACTTAAGGAAAATTTTCATCACATGTAGGAAATACGACATTTCCTGGAACCCTAAGAAGTCTCTGTTTTCCCTGGAGGAAGGCAAGCTTTTAGGGCATATAATATCAAAAGAAGGGATCAGAATTGACCCAGAAAGAATTCAAGCTATCCTCCAAATCCCTTACCCAAGAAACACAAAAGAATTGCAAGCATTCCTCGGAAAGATCAACTTCCTGAGGAGATTTATCCCAAATTTAGCTGAGCTAGTAAGGCTATTGAGCAACATGCTAAACAAGGACGCCAAGGTAAGATGGTCTCTTGAGGCCAAGCAAGCTTCCGAGAGTATACAAACTGACCTGACTCAAACACCTATCCTCATGAGTCCTCAATTTGACAGAGATTTTATCATTTTTTCCTTCGCATCAGAACACACTATAGCCACGATCCTTCTGTAGAAAGATGTTCAGAGCAACGAGAAGCCAATTGCTTTCTTTAGCCGAGCTTTGAGAGACGCACCCCTAAAATTTCAGATTATGGAGAAGCAAGCCTACGCCCTGGTCAAAGCCATCAAAGACTTCAGAATTTACATCCTGTACTCCCATGTGATCGCATACGTCCCTAATGCTGTTGTAAAGGATATACTAACTCAAGAGGGACTGGAAGGCAAAAGAGGTAAATGGATCGCTAGGATCCTTGAATACGACATTGAGATAAAGCCCACCAAGCTCATAAAAGAACAAGGGCTAGCCAAGCTAATGGCTGAAACAAACTTCCAAGCATTAGACATTAATCAACTGGACGATGAATCAGAGCTGGCGACTCCACAGATCAGTGAAACCTTCATACAGTCCCCTTGGTACGCTGATATTTGCTTTGTATTGTTAAACCTGTGTGCTCCCCCAGGATTGTCCAGAACCAAGAAAATATTTTTAAGGATGAAATCATCAAACTTCTGTGTCATAGATGGTGCTTTGTTTTGGAAAAATTATGAAGGTGTTCTACTTAAATGTTTAACTATAAATGAAACTAACAACATCATGAAATAATTTCATGCAGGAGACTGCGGAGGACACTTATATTGGAAATCCACGGCTGACAAGATCTTACAAGCTGGTTTTTACTGGCCTTCTTTATTTGCAGACATGAAGATGTTTACTGCCTCTTGCCACAAATGCCAAATCTTTGAAGGAAAAAGAAAGCTATTACCCTTGCCCCTAAAGCCCGTTTCAACCGAGAAACCTTTTCAACAATGGGGGCTTGACTTCATTGGAGAAATCCATCCCTCTTCCTTAGGCCAACACAAATGGATTCTAACAGCCATCGACTATTTCACCAAATGGATTGAAGCCATCCCATGTAGACAAGCCAGTGACTCCACCATTATCCAATTCCTTGAGAGCAACATCCTTTCTATATTTGGCAGCCCGAAGAAAATTATTATCGACAACGCTGCTACTTTCAAATCTAAAAAAATCATTAACTTTTGCCACAAATACCACATTGCCTTAGGTCACTCCACAGCTTATTACCCGCAAGGTAATGGCTTGGCTGAGTCTTCCAACAAGAGCCTCATCAATATCATAAAGAAGATGTTAGAAGAAAACAAAAAGAACTGGCACAAAAAGCTCACAAATGCTCTATGGGCAGACAGACTGTCCACCAAAAAATCCATCGGGATGAGCCCCTATGAACTTGTATATGGCATGGAAGCCCAGTTTCCTTCATCTCTGGGCATACCTATTATCAAACTGTTGCAAGAAATTCAGGCTGAACCGAATGACATGCAGAGAAGAGTTAATCAGACCATTCACCTTCAGCAAACCAGAGAACAGTTTTTCAACAGAGCTCAGGTTCTATAGGAAAAATGTAAGAAGATGTTTGATAAGAAGACTAAAGCAGAGGACTTCTGGGCAGGCAGTAAAGTTCTAAGATGGGATGCATGTAGAGAAGATAAGGGCAAACACGCGAAATTCGATTTTTTGTGGAAAGGCCCATACATTATCAGCGTTGTGCAAGGCAATAACACCTATTTTCTCAAGTCTCTAGAGGGCAGCACAGTCGAAGAAGGGCCGGTCAATGGCCGGATGTTGAAGCACTACAATGATTCTCCCGCTTGAAAAGAGCAGATGGTGGTTGGTTTGTACATAGTTGTGTATATTAGTTTTTTGTTTTTTTTTTGCAAGAGTTTATAATGCTGAAGCACGCAGAAGAAAACAGGTGGCGCTTTGCAGTTTAACAACAACAACTAAAGACCAAGGCATTCTGACCTGCTATTCTTGGCTTCTCACAAGGAGAAGCCATCCCCAAGTGGAGCCACTGTTAGCTTCCTGCTGCAGCAAGTTATTCATATTTCATGATTGACATTTTACAGGCCAAATATGTCGTACTTTGCATGCTGCAATGCTCCATATTTTCTTAACAGTCTCCAAGCAAGGAAGGATACTCCAAGTTCATTCAATTTCCTTCCAAATTTTGTAAAGTTATCCCGGTATCGCCAATTTTCAGTTAAAGGGAGGTCCAAACAGCTTAATCTTGGTCTCCCTAGGTTTGAATTTCCTGTTTTAGGAAATATAGAGAATGTAAATCTGTCCAAACAACTTAATTTTGGTTAGATTCTTAGATAGGTAGAGAAGCAGAGGAGCCCAAAGCTTAATCTGGGCCCTTGGAAGAAATAAGGGTAGTATTTAAGATTAGGAAAGCATCAAAAGAAAAATGAATGATGGGTTTGCAAGTCTAAGTGCACCCAAATCAAAAGAAGAAAAAATGCTAGGTAAGTAGGCTGGGTAGGTAGTTCTGAGGTTGCTGAATCCTAATTGCTGATCAGTTCGAGATTTTAAGGTGTCATCTCACTCAGGACACAATCAACAGGCAGTTCTATGCAAGAAGCTCAAAAGAGGTGTAACTAACTCCCCTTCTCTGCTTTCTCCAATCATTAACTAACTTCCCCAAAGGAGGTCAAGATCTGCTTGACACCTCTTAAGTTCCATCATTTCGTAACACTAGCTTGAGTAAAGATCTGCTTTACTCAAAGTTGTTCCATACTTTCTCTAAAGAATGGTTCTGCCCCCTTGTAACAGCCTAAGGTCTCTTGAACTTAGCGCTTTCTTACCACCTCCATATTAACCACTAACATTATTATTTAGCTCCCTATATTTTCCCATCCCCCTACTAATATTATGTAAATCATCCCCTATATAAATATCCCTCCCCCTGGTTGAAAAATAACCATAAGTACTCCCCGGGAATTGCTCAGTTTACCTAAAACTTAGCAAGAACCCTCAACCTTCTAGCCATCTTTTAGATACAATGGACTCCTTCCAGAGTATAAAATCCCTCTGAGGTAATCGGATTCCTTACGAAACCTCAAATGCCCTTCACACCCACTTACTTACTTTTTCACCCAAAACAAACCCCTTGCCAACTTCCTTGACGCTCCGCAGACCCTTAAAAGTCAGATCACATTGCAAGGTCACAGTTTCCTCTCCACGCAAGTTATGACCCGTCCGTCACCACCCGACGCGATATCGGTGGTCGGCGGTCGCAAGCGCCAAATGTCCAACTCAAGCACCCTCCATTCCCCGCCGATGCGATATCGCGATCGCACCGGAACTAGTTCATCGCATTACCTCCAGTACCAGCACCTCACCATGTCATTATGTACCAGGGACCCAGCACAGCTGACATCATCCGCCGTATAGCCGACGTGATGCTGACGTCAGCAACCAGAAAGCCGAAACTTCGCGCAGGTAGAAAAATCGCACTTCGGAGCTCCAGAACAAGAAACAGAGGCAATTTTCGATGCGCGATTAGCGCGAAGCGCTAATCGCGCATCGCTACGGGAAATAGGCCGTTTCGGGGAATCTTTTGATTTCTTAGCCCGTTGCACGCCGAAAAAGCCCGAAAATCTCCCGATCGTGCCAAAGTGATCCGGTTTAAAGACAACAGCAGATCAGTGACAGAGTTTAAAGTGTATCAGATCAAATCATCAGGCATCAAGCGTGTCAAAGAGTATCAGTCGACGGTGGAAGCCATCAATGTAGCGGCAAAGAGTATCAATAAAAATCTTGAGCAGCGGCCTGAAGCAGGAGAACATTTAATACCTTCCAGCAGATTCAAAGAAAGAGGGCGAAGCCACTTGAAGCCCTCAAATCATAATTATTGCACATTTAACTCACACCAGAGCAGAACTACAGTCCCCAAAGCACAATCATTCCATCAGCACTGCATCTATCCCCCAAAGGCCACATTGTCACCTTTTCTGATTCAGCTGCCCCTAGCGCAGCTAAAAAGATTTACTTGCATTTAATTCCAGCAACACTTGATTTTTGAAGAGTTTTCTAGCAGACCTGTTGAGGTCAGTTGTAATGAATGTCTTTCCGATATTTTATTGATAAATACCACCCCGAACAATGTTGTGGAGGGTTGGTTGGTTGGTAGTAGTTGGTTAGTCTCCTTTCCAGCAATTTCTCCAGGCAGTGACTCGCACTGTAACTGTTATAATTTCCATAATCAAATATTGCTGAAAGCATGGATTGCGAAACTACTTGATGTTTTCTCTTGGCCAAGGAATGATCACGGAATTCCTGTGCTTCTACATGATTCAATAAGTGTTTCTCTCCTCTGTTTACTTTATGTTTGTTACCATCGTTCCGCCTTCTAAATTGCAGGAAAAAAGAATAGCTTAAGATTTGTTTCATTACACCTTAAGTTCAATTTCTGCATTTCTCGATGTTTTCTTCAGAAATAGCTATGAGCATTTATACTTAAATGATCTTGTTTATGCTGTTTCTTTTGCATATGAATGCATGTTTAGGAATTCTTAATTGCTCCTAGATCCCATTCATCCATTTCTCCTCTTTTTCAGCATGATGAAATGATTTTCCTTTGTCTTTCATCCCTGATTTTCATTCCATACTTTCAGCAGATTGATAATTGTATCTTGTGTGGCTATCCCGCTCTGTATCCCCTTGTGAGCAAGAAAACACAAGCAAGCCTCAATCCGTGACTCCATGCCCAATGGTTCAAAACTTATCACACCTTACCTTGCCTCTTCGTTCGAGAATCGTACCTTCCATCCAATCACAAACAACACTCCCTTGAAGCTAGAAAGCTAGCCTAAACTCATCAACAAAAGTTGAATCATAAAGAGAGAGCCCTCTCTGATTGCAGGTGGGCTAGAACCTGCAATCCAAAGATTGGTTTGTGGTTACCTCGGCCGTATCCTTGTAAGGAGCCTAGGGACAACCTGAGTGATAACAGGTTGTATGCTTCCTCCTTTATTCTATTAATATATACAGCTGTTGGTTCATTTTCCATAAATGTGTATGTTTATGTATCATTTGTCTTAATTCTCCTTGATCCCTTAAGTAGGTTACTTTCGATTATGCTATTTGTACTTGTATGATTTGTTGTGTCTTGAACTCTTGTGCAGTCATTTAAAACTATGATCAGTAGGACTAAACCCATGGTGCAAACAATTCAAGGTATTCGAGAAAGAAGGATATTATAGCATCAGAACGAGGTATGCCATCTTCCTCATCTCCTATTTCAATTGTAACTTAGGAAAGTGTCTAATAGGTTGTCACGTAGGTTTCTAGTCCCACTCATTGGGCTAGGGGGGTTGTCTCTGTCCATAGAGAGGATTGCCTAGACAACAGAGATTCTCAACAAAAAGGCACTAGGCAAAATATGGTTGCATTTGGAAACATTAATGGCATTTAACAATTCAAAGGAAATGAAAACAGAAGGTTTAATGAAGGCATTGGCCAAACTATAAGAAAAAACCTCAAACTAAAATAAGGTATTTCTTATGATGCATATATTTAGTATGAAGATGTCATACAATGGATTTTTTTTTTATCATTTAAATGAATTTAACATGGTTACCAGTGAGTTAAGTTCTGCAGGGGTAAATTTGGATGATGTAGCTAGGGCTCTGTTATATCTATGCTCATTGCCAGAAAGTTGGAATGGCTTGGTTATGGATATTAGTAACTTTGTTTCTGTCTCTAGTAATTTAAATTTTGATGATGTTGTTGGTATTATCCTTAGTGAGTAAATGTGACAGAAAAGTTCTTGTGAGACATCAGGTAATTCTTTGACTACAGATACTGGGGGAGTAAAAATAGAAAGAGGACACCTAACTAAATACTGCAAATCTCATAAAGGAAAATAAGGAGATCAAAAACAAGAGAACAATCATGAAGTGGATGTGGCAGGTGATGTGTTGCAATATGCTTTGATTATTTCATTAAAAAATATTATTTATTCCTAGGTGATTGATTCAGGGGATTCATTCCATGCTACACCTGATAGGAAACATTTTCATGACTATGTTCAAGGAGATTTTGGACATGTTCATTTGGGTGATGATAAACGTTGTAAAATCATTGTAATGGGTAAGGCTTTTATAAAGAAACAAAATGGAAACCAATGGTTGTAAAAGGAGGTAAGGTATGTTCCAAATCTGAAGAAAAATACAATTTCAACAGGGAAGTTAGGTGGCGAAGGTAGTGTAACTACTTTTATAGAAAAAACCTAGAAGGTCACTAAAGGATCCCTAGTAATAGAAAAAGGAGAAAAGGTTGGTACATTGTTTTTATGCAATATTATTTCTAATTATGTTAATGCTTTAACCTCTACAATAGAAGATACAACACTCTCACATCATAGGCTTGGGCACATGAGTGACAAGGGGATGCATATTCTTCAGTCAAGAAATTTGTTAGCAAATTTTAAGCATGTTGATTTGGATTTCTGTGAGAATTCTTTTTATGGAAAGAAGAAGAGAGACATATTTATCAAAGTTGGGAAAGAAAAAAGGAGCAAAAAATTAGAGCTCTTGCATACAAATGTATGGGTACCTACTCAGGTATAATCTTTGGGTGCCTCTTGCTATTATGTTACTTTTATTGATGATGCAACTAGGAAAACCTAAATTTATTGTATTCAAAATAAATCTAATGTATCTGATACTTTCAAGAAATGGAAAGATTTGGTTGAGAATGAGACAAGAAAGAAGTTGAAGTGTCTCAAATCTAGAAATTGAGGTGAATAATGTAGTAAAGGATATGACAACTAATGTTTAGAGCATGGAATTCATAGAGATAAGATAGTTCCAAGAACACCACAAGAAAATGGTGTGTCAAAAAGGATGAACAGGAAAATCATGGAGCGTGCAAGGTGCATAAGATTGCATGCAATATTTCCCTTACAATTTTGGGCAAATGTTGTAGATATTGTGGTTTATATAATAAAAAGAGGGCCTTCAAGTTCCTTGGATGGTGGTATTCCATAGGAGGCATGTACAGGAAAAGAGGTAAACTACTCATTTTTAAATACTTTCAGTTGTGAAGCTTTTGTTCATATTAATAAAGAAAATATAACAAAGATTGAGGCAAAATTAAACAAATGTACCTTTATTGGATATGGTGTTAATGATTTTGGTTATCGCTTATACGATTATAAAAATAACAAAATTAATTGGAGTAGAGATGTCATATTCAATGAGAAGGTCTTATATAAGGATCAAATTAAGGAAAAGGAACATGAAAAGGAGAAAAGGAATACACAGTGCTTGATGAGATCAAAGAAAAAGTAAAGGTGCCTAAAATCATAATGATCAGTGGCCACAACAAAAAAAACCACCACAATAGCAACATTCACCTCAAATACCTGAAAATGGTGTCAGAAGATCTACCAGGATATGTAGACCCCCTAACTAACACTCACCTTCATTGTATTATGTATTGTTAACTGATTCCGGTGAACCAGAAAGGTATAAAGAAGAAATGTAGGTAGAAACCAGGAAGAAGTGGGAGAATCCCATGGAAAAAGAGATGGAATTCTTGATGCATAACCAGACTTGGGACTTAGTCAAGTTTCCTACAGGTAAAACAACATTGTAGAAGAAATGCGTTTACAAATTGAATGAATAAGATGGAGGCAAATAAAGGAATAAATCTAGAATTGTGGTGAAGGTATTTGCACAAAGAAAAGGTATATACTTTGATGAAATTTTTTCTCTTGTTGTTAAAATGACTTCAATCAGAACTATTTTAATTCTAGTGGCAACAAAAGATTTACATCTTGAGCAGTTAGGTATAAATTCAACTTTTCTCCATGGGGATTTCGAGGAAGAAATATATATGCAACAACCACAAGGGTATGAGGTCAAAGGGAAGGAGAAGTTAGTGTGAAAATTGAAGAAGAGCTTGTATGGCTTAAAATAGGCTCCAAGTAAGTGGTATCTACAATTTGATAGGTTTATGTCTAAATAAGGTTATACTAGGTGTCACTTTGACCGTTATGTTTATCTTAAAAAGAAAAAGTATGGCAGTGATATTATATTATTATTGTATGTAGATGACATGATTTTTCCAAGGTTTAACATGCCGGAAATAAATGTGCTCAAAAGAAAATTGGAAAATTCATTTGCTATGAAGGATTTGAGTGATGCAAGAAAAATCCTTATTATGAGAATAACTAGAGACAGGAAAAATCACAAATTAAAATTGTCTCAGAGTGAGTACATAGAAACGTTGTTCGAAATATTTAATATGCAGAATGGAAAGCCAGCTACTACACATTTGGATAGCCATTTCAATCTAAGTAAAGAGATGTGTCCCAAAACCTAGGAAGAGATGAATTATATGTGTAAAGTTCCATATGCATCAATAGTTGGAAGCTTACTCTATGCAATGGTCTACAAAAGGCCTGATATTGCACATGTAGTGGGATTTGTAAGCAGGTATATGAACAATCCAGGAAAAGAGCATTGGTTGACAAACAAGTGGATTCTCACGCATTTGAGAGGTACCAAAAATCAAGCATTATGCTTTGGTGGTTCAAACATTGCTCTACATGGATATGTTAATGCAGATATGGTAGGTGATAGAGATAACAGGAGGAGCACCACAAGGTATGTGTTTACTGTAAGTGGAATAGTTGCTAGGTGGGTTTCAAAGTTGCAAAACATTGTTGCACTTTCAATAATAGAAGCAAATTATGTTGCCACTGCAAAGGCTAGTAAAGAAATGATTTGGTTGCAAATGTGTATGGATGAGATGGGAAAGGATTAGGAGATGGGAAGGTTATATAGCGACAACCAGTGTACAATTCATCTTCTAAATAACTCATCATTTCATTCCAACACTAAACATATATAGTTGAAGTACCATTTCATACGGTCAGTGTTGGAAGATGGATAGTTGAAGCTGGAAAAGATACACACTAGCTAGAATATTGTAGATATGTTAACAAAAGTTGTAACTGGGGAGACGATGAAATTATTCTATGTTTCAATTGGTGTTCAAGTATGGTGCTGAAGATGAGAAACATCTAGGTCCAAAGTGGAAGCATTGACCAACAAATGAAGCAGTGGTGGAGTTGTTATAATTAGTCTCCAAGTGGTAGATTGTTGTGTGTGGAGCCTAATTATCTTCCTGGTTGTTCAGAGGTATCACCTTGTTGGACCCTAGTTCCTAATGGGACAAAAACATCACCTTTTTAATCGTTGTCATGGGGGTCTGGGAGGGAGGGGACCAACGACGATTTTATGAGCCCCCCCCCCCCCCCCCATGGGGGTTAGGGGAAGCGCCCCTAATTCTAAAAATAGATATAAAATAGCCTTGTAAAATATTGTAATTTCATAGTCAATCTGGATTGTTCATTAGGTAGATGATATGATGTTAGAATTTATGTTAATTTAGGACTATTTCCTCAGAAGGCACCCCCTCGGTTTATATGAGGGAATTGTATTTCAGTTGTGTATTATTATTCTGAGAGAGAGAGAGAGAGAGAGAGAGAGAGAGAGAGAGAGAGAGAGAGAGAGAGAGGAGGTTGTGTGAGAGTGAAGAGGAAATTACAACGGATCTTCTGTAGGTTGTATCTCTTCATTTGTTGGATAATATAAAAGGAAGGACTAGTTGTTTCTCCTTATACGTAGCCCAAATTGGGTTAAACACATATATCGGCGTCTCTTTTATTTTATGTGTTTTTGTTTCCACAATATTTTTTGTATTTCATTGCTCTGTTAATTAATTTCTAACAATGCAAACTTTTTTCATGGGTGGTCATGGGATGACATTACTTCTTTTGTGTAGGTGCCCCTAGCCAAATCAAGTAGATCGACCAACTTGTGGCATGGATGCTCCAGCCGAGAAAGAACCCTGGCATGCCCAATGTGCAATGTCCTCATGGGTGTCAGGTTCCCTGGCGTGCCCAACACACAATGCCCCCATGGATGCCCAAGTGCCTAGTATTCATTCGCTCATTAATGACAACAAAATATTATAACTTGTTTGTACCATATTGCATAATTAATCAATTATAAACTAGATTTTAACACCCAAGCATTACTTTAGTGAACTTTATAAAAATCATTATGAGACCCCTTGGTGGGAAATTTATTCGTGGGAAGTCATGGGATGGCCTTACTTCTTTTATGCGACCACCCTTTTCAATGTCGGGTCGACCCACTAACTTGTCATAAGGGTGCCCCTACTAGGTGGAATTTTTGGTTTCCCCAGCTCACAATGCCCCTAGGGGCGCCGGGGCATTAAAGAGAACGGTAAAACCATCGTCAATGCATAGGAGACTAGTTTTTTCAAAGTGAGACACTTTTTGAGATATATAATCACAACCATAATAAAAAACGTATTGATCTTATTTTTCATTCATAATTGTAATACCATATTGTTTCTTAATGTCATAGTGTTTCTTAATGTCATATTTTTCATAATATACTCTAGAAACTTATTAATAATCTGCCATAAAACCCCATGATTAACCTCTAAATCCTCTAGGTCCACATTAACCCCCTAAACAATGTGCATTAACCCGCTAACACCTTAAACCCATTCTCCTAAGCCCTTAATCCCTTAACCCATAACCCCTAAGCCTTAAACAATAAACCCTTATCCCTAAGCCCATAAATTAATTAACCCCTTAATTGACGCTAACAAAAAGAATCAAACAATATTTCTAGCCTGCATCAAGATGAAAATATAGTTCAAACACGTCCAAAATGAATATTATAAAATACATTTACAATAGAAAGATAATACAATTTACAATACAAATACATACAATAGAAAACACAATATACATATAAACATTTACAAAACCAATCTACAATACAAAGACATATAATAAATAACTTACAAATGGATGATATTCATGTCATCCTTCAATGTGTCCATAGCCTCTATAATGCTTTTTAGTTAATGTTATTAGAATTCTCCTTGGCCTCTAGCCCCTACAATTTCTATTAGGGAAATACTTTTTCCAATCCTTAAAAGCCCTTGATGTAGATCCTACATATCCTTGGTCTCCTTGAGAAATGTTATGTGACATTTTTCATGACTAAACTTTCAGCGATGATTTTGCTAAAAAATTAACCTCAAAATAACCCTGCAACCTTTCAAAACAATCGTAACTAATATATATAGCAACTATGTCAAAGTTATATGATGTTAGGGTCTCTATACACACACACACACACACACACATATTATAATTGTAATAATATATTTAATAGCTTTATAATTAATATATTATATTGTTAATAATTATTTTAAATTTTTTTATATTTTAGTTAATATATATATTAATATATATTTAATATATATAAATTTAACATTAATGTTATATTTATTTTAATTAGTCAACCTGATCAAAAGTGGTCCCATATTAGACGTTGTCAGCACAAAATCCATTAATGGTGGAATTGCACGTTATGCAATGGCTATTTACCATTTGTAGGAAATTTGACAACACATTTTCAGCTTGGATATAACGTTGGATATATGACGGTAAAAGAATTATCGTCAGTTATTTGATGACAAAAGGAATTATAGGAAAACATTCCATAATCGATGGGATAGGGAATTCTGTCGAATATTCGACTGGTAAATAAATATCATCGTATATTTGATAGTAGTCGGGATTCTATAAAAAACAAATCATTCAACTTCTGACACCTTTTATGATTTTATGCATTTCAACGGATTCTACTATTGGAATTTCTGCCTAAAAGCACCCTAAATGTAGTAGTGAGGAAACCCCCGACACTTTTTTTGCTTAAGTCATAGGTGTAGTTTTTCCTCCAAAAACTACACTAGACGCACTTTTCTACCTCTTTCCTTATGCCCTGGGCTGTAGAAAAAGGTCTAACGGGTGTGTTTTGACCATGAGGAAGAGAAAGGGTTTCCCTCAGTCCAGTGAAGCCTTAATATGGAAATATACTCCACAAAAACTGATGAGTAAGGTTAGGCCACCTACCTGAAAGTCGCATATCTAGATTCCAACAGTTACTTTATCTGCTACAAGCTTACCAAGATTTAGGGCCTCCTCCTTCTCTCCAAATTCTCCAATAGCTAAATGTGCAAATGAATTGGAATTGGGGGGGAAGAAGCCCTTTTATAGGAGAAACCCTAGTTTTTTTGTTGACCATTATGAGCAAATTGCAGCTCAGTTTGATGAACCATTGGAAATATCCCATTAGGCTCTATAATGCATCCCTCTTTGTTTTTAGAAATATGAAACTTCACAAGGAAGCCATTTTTTCCATGAGGTCCCATTTTTCTACCTATTAAAATTGGATCTCTTCATATGAGCCCCTTGCACTCTGGCACCACTTTACCTTTGCACTTGTTGACTTATGTGTCAAGTTTCATCATGAGTAACCATTATTTACTCATCCTTTTATGGTTCCATTTTGGCCTCCCCCATGTGGCAACATCATAGGGTCACCCTTGTTCAGAGCATTAGAGATGAGTCACCCTTGCATCCATGGAGTCTGTTCAGAGTCCCATTAAGTCCTGTTATAGTACATCATTAATATTTGCATCACATTCATACCATTTTTCTCCTATTTGACCTCCAACTATTCTGACTTGTCTTTCAAGAGCCTCCATATGAGTAATTAATCATCCCCTCTAGAATTGAGCTAGTTGCTGCCAAGTTAATGATGCATAATATTCTCTAACAAGTTGTCAGTACACCACTCATATTATTCCATTGTCTTCATCCTTGGTGTTACTTTATCAGTCACATTACTATATCCCTTGTGCCTTTGTTGAGGAATCATCATTTCCTCAACTCTCGCGAACCATCTTCGGTCGACTTTAGCACATTTATTCCAGTTGAGAGGTCTATATGGAGACGACCCTTGGTTCCATATTTCTTCATTGTTCAATACCTTAGATCAAGCAAGGGGAATCATCATTTCCCTTTTAATTGATCATTTCTCGCGTGCTTGACTACAACTCATTATCGCACAATCAAGAATCATACACTTGATGGTATAATGATCCAATAGATTATATCAGCATTTCCTAGGTGTGTGTGAGATGTTCCACACCTCATGAGGGGGTGTCCCTTTAGGTAGCACCCCACATACTAGAATGTTTGTAGGTCACGGTCCAGCCTCAAATGTAGTTATGTAGATTTGACTGGCCCGGTTCTCACTAATTGTAGATCCCACAACATGCATGTCTCCTTTAGATGATCCATTCAGATCTTTAGAGACCTTTCCTATTCAACATGGCTTCTTTGGCTTTGATCTCCCCTCGACATGTCAACTTGAGGAGAATTATGTCTCATGTACTCGTATCAACATATTTCATTGTATTAGTCTTGGCCTCTTTTTTCCATGCACATTATGTATATGGGACTCATTGTGTCATTGTATCATTATCTAGCCCATTGATGCCAACATATCATGTATCATGTACTTTGTTTCTTAGACCTAGATTGCTAGGCACATATTTATTATTTGTACTCAGTTATCTTGACAGGTATGGGTATGCCTCCTCCACCTCATTTGAGATTATGTACTAACCAATAAAAGGAGACTTCTATCAGACAAGTAGGTCTTTTCCCCTCCATTTGCAATCCTTCCTTGCCTTACTTCAGCTCTCTCTCTCTCTCTCTCTCTCTCTCTCTCTCTCTCTCTCTCTATGACTCCCCTTTGGTGCCTCGTGAAAGTGAAACCTACAACATATTTTAGTCATACAATTTTATCGACACTCTTATGTTGGGGGCAATCTGTAATCACCCAAAAAATGTTCATCGAGACATTTCTTATTATGTGGATTAAAGTACACCATGTAGGCTTAATTTTACCATGTTTACGAAATAATTTAGTAAACTATTTTTCTAAATTATTTCTCATTAAAATCCAAAAACCCTAAGAGAATAATTAAATAAATCAATATTTATTTAATATTCTCTAGAAATAATTATTAAATAATTATTTGATAATATTTCTTATCATTTTTTACTTAATCACCTTAAATCATTATTTATTTATTGTTCCTTATTTATTCCCTATTTTCCTTTTTGAGATAACCGTTAAATCATAATTTGATAATTATTTCAAATTCATATTTTTCTTGATTCTCACAAAGTTATTAATAAATAATTTTTATTTGTTAATTACTTCAACCACTTTCTAAATAAATATATTTGACCATTTTGAATATATTTTCCCTCTCAAAAAATATAATAAAAATTCACAATGGTCGTATTTTGATTTAGTCAATAATATTTTATTATTTTTTAATTCTCAATCTATTCCAATATTTTGTTATAAATAGAAGGTTTTCTCTCCATTCTTCACCATGACCATTTGAATCATCCCTATTAGATTCTCATAGAATTTGAGCTCCCACTTGAGTTCAAACATTTTTTTTTCACATTGCATATTGATATTGAGAGAGAGAAGCACATTGTTGAAGCACAAGGTCAATAAGGACCCATGCCATGGAGGGGAATCTATAAAACCAAGTTTATAAGTTTTCCTCACCATCTGTATCATTTGGGTTAATATAAATTTCTTATTTATATTATCCATTGGGTTTCTATGTTTTTATTTAGGTTCTTATATGTTTCTATTTTCATATTATCTTTTGATGTGGGGTTTTTCTTATGTTTTGTTGCAAATCTAAAGCATAGTGTTGGGTAGGAGTCCCCTAGGTACAATTTTTGTCTATGTCATGTAAAGTTTCCGCATTTTTAGAGCGGTGCATGATTCGTGTAGAGTTCTAGGAGTCAAAGGGGCTTTAGGGTGGGTCAAAGCTCCTTATTTTGTAAAGGGATGTGATAAATTTGACTATTTTAAGCTCCAACCAAGGTTTGCAGACCATGGTATTGTAAGTGAAAAAGGATATAAAGAGTCAGCTTAGTAAGTCATAAAAAGGGAAATTTGAATGGAATGAATATGTTTTGTCTATAATGTTTCGGTATTTTGGCAAAGGGGAAGGCTCCTACAACTATGTGTGCAGAGACCTTGGTAATTATGCAGTTGTGTGTGTAGGCCCCTGCATCTATGTGCACAAGGTCAGAAGGATTGTATCTGTGAAGATTTGAGATAATAAAGAAGAATTTTGAATGGATCTATGTATTTTTATATGTTTGTGTAGTTTTTGTATTTCTACATAATTAGGATTTTATTTTGTATATTTCTCCTGTAATTTCATCGTGAAGGTTCAAATACAATTTTATATGATGAATAATGCATGTTAGACTGGTTAGGCACAACTCGCAAGTTTGTTAAGTAGGAAAATTCTCTACGACTGTAACAATAAGGTTAATGGTTCGTGAAGGTCAGATTAAGCCCTAACCTGAAAGAACCTCTACAACCACACTGCATAGCCCTTTTGGATGCAAAAACCTAGTTCTAGCATC
Organism: Pinus taeda; assembly: GCA_000404065.3. NCBI lineage: Eukaryota > Viridiplantae > Streptophyta > Pinopsida > Pinales > Pinaceae > Pinus > Pinus taeda. The sequence continues at coordinate 113,484 of APFE030126900.1, read as the reverse complement.
CTCCATTATTGCCTCAGGTGAGACTATGATCTGCGCTATGCAGATTGTTGCCAAAAGGGCTGGTAATATGGGGTTTTGTTGGTTAGTGCAGACAAACTCTGAACCTAGGTCTAAGCCCCTAAAGCCAACACATACAAACAACCATATTTTTTTGTTAGGGTTATAAGTCACCTTTAACTTAAGGGATTTTCAGTCACTTGCAGAAAAAACTTACATTAACATAAGGCACAATGAAGATGGCAATGACTATCAAGAATATAACAAAAATGAAAGTGACAGAACCTGCCCTTATATGCCAGGTTCAAAAGAAATGCAACTAAGGTCTAATGGATCTCGCAAGTAAAACACAAACATATCCTATAAAAATCATCCAGAAATACTAGACCCATGGTTAAATTACATAATCAAAGAAATAAAACATGGATCCAATAAAAAACAAGATCATATATTTTATTTTATTGGGTTTTATAATTATTTTTGGATTTTTTGGCATATATGATGTACAAAAAATACTCACATCACACACCAAACTAAAATTCATATGTACAATGTGAAAGATAGTCTAGTAGGTCACATCACGTGCTCCCACTATTGGACATATACTAAGGATTCCCATACGTAATCTCATGGGAAACTTGGATGCCATATGGCACACCGTGATAGGGCTATTCCATAGAAATTTGAGCTACCTAATTCATAAAAGTTTATGATGCTAGGGAAAAACTATAACCATAGTGTTATTAGGATTGACCCAAGAACATACAAGCTGAGTGGCCTCATGAGTGAATGCAACTCCTTGAAAAGGAATATTAAGACATAAAGGTGGTAGAAGAGACTCATCAATAGGAGGATGTGAACTAGACAATTCATTTGAAAGTTCAGTAGTAGAAACCCAAAACTTGACTAGGTCTAAGGGTGGCACTTCTAGGGATGGCCGAGAAAATAACCCGTAGGTGGACTCAATATTTTCTTTCCAATCTCTACCTCATCTAAATCAGGGAGAATATAGGTAGCAAGGGGAATAATATCCCTAGGATTATCAATAAGATCCATGACCTCCAAGATGCATTTTTGAGAAGGAAACTCATTGTTGATGGAGTCACGTGGAATAGGAAAAGTGACAACTCATGTTGGAAAAATCTCTTGGTCATATGCCATATTGGAATGGATTTTATGACCATTGTTAGGAGGTATTAACAAGACTACCAAAGAGAAAATACCTTTCACTAAAGGTAGTGTATGCTCACCATGTTGATCTACATCCAAAGAAGAGGGAACCACCCAAGAGTCAAGATACACATGGGGTCCATAGGTGGTGGGAGAGACCGTGTGCATAGGAGAAACTAAAGAAGAAGGAATATCAAGCAAGGTTGTTAGAATTATGGCTAGTTATTTGGTTAGTGTTAATTTCAAACTAGTATTGGCTTGTAGTCATGTTGCATAGTTGGTTATGTATTGTTGTCCTAGAGATTGATTTGGTCTAGGGATATTAATAATATTATCTAGTCCGTGAAGATTGGATTAATGATTAACTTGATTTGGTCAACATACTGCTACTGAAGGAGGTTGAGGTATTTTCCCATCGTATTTGTCGTACCAACATGATGTGATCAAATATCCTTATATATAAATATGTTGTTTGATCTACAATTGGGTGTGAATTTGGAATTATCTAGTGAATTACTTTTGGAACTAGCACTCATCTTTGTATTATTTTCTCTTATGTTTGTATGTCCTTGCGAAGGTCTAAAAATGATTGATGAATGAAAGAGATAGAATAGTATGTTTAGAATTGGAATAGATATTGTGGTGGATGTAAGATTCTTGTCCCGAGTTAAATGTCTTCCAAGTGCACATGAATTTGTCAGTGAGAGAAACATAATGATAGAAGAGATGTCAATGAGAGAATTGGAGAGAATAGACATGAGTTGTACAAATTGAGTGAGAAGATAAACATTTATGCGCATGGAATTTTGATACTGAGTTGCAAATGGTAAAGGGGAAGTACATAACTTGATGCCAAAGGTTGACTAGTGACAAATATATAGTGAGATGATGTGCAGATTAGTAATAGAATATATATTGATAGTTGAAGAGAGGACAATATAACACACAATATGTACCTTTGTGCATCATTAGGATTTTGGTGCAATGTGAGTCAAGAAATGATGATGTGCATAAGGAGGAGATTAATTCATGATGCTAGTGTGTTGTGTATAGGGAATTGGGAAAAGTGAGTGCATAAATGTGGCTTCCTAAGAGGTTTGTTAGAGGATTTTTATGCCCACAATTTGCATATGGGATATATAAATTGACAGAGAGTTGAGTAATTGGTTGAATGTCAAAGATATAGTATAGGGATGCATTTATCACTTACTGCATACTTTTTTGAAGCATATGGACTACATATTCATGTGTCTAATAGAGTTTTGGTGGAGAGGTTATAAGTTGGTGATTTTCATACAAAGACAAAGTTCATGTTTTCTACTTATTGACGTCAATGTTTATTTGTCTGACATATTTGTGTTGTAGGGATGTATACATTCCACTGAGTGTTGAACATATAATTGTTATATATTTATGTTTTCTCTAAGAGTTGTATTTTTGTTGTGTGTCTAATGGGTGTTTATTGAGTATGACATTTTTTTTACCCAAAGGAACCAAGTAATCCGCCTTACACATGACTACTAGTAAACTATGGGGGTTTATGCCCTGTCCTCCTTGACGTAAATTGGGCTCACTACAGGGTGGATTTGAACCCAGATCTTCCTTATTTCAATGACTTCAAAAAATTCAAATTAACCAATTAACCAACCCCCGCCCCCCAGACAAGTATGTTGAATTGTAACATGTTGTTGTTGTGATGGCTTTACTGAGAGGGTTTGAATCTAAATGTACGAACATTAATTATATGAGTAAAGTTGTTGAGAGGATTGAGTTTATAAGGGAAAATTATAGTGATATTTCCTACATTAAATGGTAATTTTAACATTTATATGCTAACATATTGTGATTTCAGGGGTTGTAATGAGTATAATGTTGAGATTGTGTTTGATTTCAAGAGGCAAAGGATGGATAAGAGCTAGTAGGGGGTTCCATGGGAATGGGAGAACTGACCCCTTGTGATATGGGAATGGGATAATTTCTCTCTAGTTCTTTGGGAATGCGAGGATTCCCCCCCTGTGCTGTGGGAACAAGAGAACTATTCCCCAGTTCATTGGAACTTGAAGAAAAAAGAAGAACCTGAGCGGTATGAAGATCACTCTCTATGGGAAAGTTATGGCCAATTGTAGGTGGAATCAAGTTAACCATTTTCTAAACCAATGGTTGTTCATGAACAAACTCATGGGATTCACATTTAGAGAGAGTAGGATTGATTGGAGATGGATTCTAATCAATCACTTCATCAACTCGTGGAGGATTGGGAGAAAGCTTTCGATAAGTAGCCAAAAGATGAGACTAAGACGTTGTAAGGTTTTACAACACTTTTGAGGCTTCATCCATATAAGGAAAAAAGTGAATATGATGATTCCCTTCACATAGATTACAGGGAAACTTGAATTTACCCTTTCTCCCATGGACCTTACTATCACTAGTGGATGTTTTATCACCAACATGATCTCTAGAGGCTGATGAGAAAGGCCAATGTGAGCTAGTGGACTACAATTCTAATACCTTGGGAATACCGAGATGATCTCTAAGAAGGTGATCACCCTTACAAATCATGCAAGGGGATTTAACTTTGCGGGGATGATTGGAAGATTCCTCCATACTAGTTTCATTCATATCAATGGTTGTTGGGTTGTCCCCTTACTTATTTTTATTCTTCTTAATCTTTCTTTTCTCCTTCTTCTTATCCACCTGGTTAATGACATTGATGCTTTCATCAGACGAAGAGTAAGAAGTGGAAGAAGACCGAACAAGTGAAGAAGGCAAAAGGTCAATTTTAGGATTATCTTGAGGTTGATGTTGTTCAGGTGGAGGAGAAATTGGTTGAGAAGTAGTTTGGACATTCAAAACCCTAGTGGTCAAAAACAACTAAACTGGAAAACCAGTGGTAAATTTGGGAAGGGACAACATTGCCATATAAGGAGCATCAATATTTCTAGAAGAAGGAAAAGGACCAAGATTCCTATAAAAGGGGTTTCCTTGACGGGTAGACTCAGTAACTGTTTGCTTTAGTCTTAACCTAATATATAATAAGGATTTATTCCATGATAAGGATGTTGTTCCATGGTCAATTAATTGATTTTAAAAATTAAATACACAAACAAAAACAAAGAGGGGTAACTAGCAAAAATGGTTTACCAAGCAACAATGAACTACAATATACACCTTGGAGAACCAAGGACTTAACGTATGTGCAGGAAATCTCCCTGAATGTTGTGTTTATTGTATCACAATATATAACGAGAATGAGTGAGTTACCTATGGAGAGGATAGGAACCTATGGTGGACTTCCAAAATATACTTGACGATACGTGGAAGTGCAATCCATACTAGTCTTTTCTAATGCGTAAATCTTCAATGATATCATTCCCATATAATTATCATGCGTGGAGTGCCATCCGATATATCTGAAGGTACGTGGAGAACGATCTGATACACTTATGTATGTGGAACCAGATATCACCCCCGAAATGCAACACTAGCAAAAAATGATAACTCATTTGATTAAAGATGTTAGAACACATCTCTAGCATAGAGCTCTATGTGTGTCATTACGTTTCAAATGCTCCTTAAGTTAATTGAGATGAATTTTTGATTTGATCTTGAATTATGTTTCGGTTTCAAGGCTCAAAACTCGATGTCACCTTAACACACCTATGATGCAGCTAATATGACAAAAATAAATCTTTTCATTTTCCTTTTAACAATGAAAGGCCTAACTAAGTAGGGGAGGAAGAAATCAATCAACAATGCAACAAACAAGTGATGCAACAATCGATCTTCGTAACTTCATTATTCCGATCAGAATCAAATCCGTATATGCAATGCAGATAATTGTTTTTATTTTGATGTTTCAAATGCAAGAAATATATGAGTGAAACTTGATCGATGATGAAAAGAAACTACACTGACTTTAAGTGTAATGTCAAAGTTACTTTTCAAATTCAACAATCAATCTATGCACACAACCCAAATTGATAAGAAGAAAGAAAGAACAAAATAAAATCTTATCAAAAAAGGTGATGATAATCAGAGGCGATTAACACTCATACACAATTTACCCCCCCTGATAATTGAGGGGGAATTTTTTTTTTTGTGAAAATGAAAGAAAAAACACGCAATTTCACATTAGGGAATTCCAATTTTCATGCACAAAATGCTATATTGAAATGCACAAATTTTTCTTATCAAACTACTTAATTTTCGAAAATGAAGAAAACTAAGTTGAAAAGTCAAATCACTAATTCAAACAAGATTTTTAGAATGATGAATAGAACACTAATTCATCTAAGCGCTCAATGATCAAACAAAATCAGTTTGCAAACAACCTAATGATAAGAACAAAGGAAAATATTAAAAAAATTCCTTACCAAAGGTATTAAAAAAAACAAACCAAATGGAGGCTTCAAAGGGACCACAAGGCACTCAGAGACTCAAGGAAGTGTGGCTAGAAAAAGGATGATTACAGAGACAATCAAGAAAATAAAAATTTTTGCATGAACAAGGGCCAACACAGGTGAAAATAAGGCACCAGTGCTATGCAACACAAGCACAAAGAAGGCTAAACTAGGGTGTAAGGCTCTGTTAGAAGACTAGATTGGTCTAGAGATGCAAAGTTCTGACGTAAGGATTGTAATTGAGACTTAATGAAAGGTTTTCCTAGGTCTGTTCTTGACTGAATAAGACATTAAAGGATCGAGGAAGATGTAGGACAAGCACAAAGGATAAAGAAACTACCAAGGGAATACATCTTTCCCCAATATGGTCGCCAATTTGTTATGCATAATCTACTACTGCATACAAAAGATATTCCCTAGGCCTAATGGATTGACCCAAAACAACAAAAAGACAATGGAGCTAATGTTTCCCATAAATTAAATAGAGAACGAGATGAAGCCCACATGGAATCTGTCATATGCTTCGCTTCTTCCATGTCTTGAACACTCCAATACTAGCTCCGATCACTATTATTAGAACCTTCACAATCAGATAACAAAAGCCAATGATATATGGAATATATGTAGCATCATCTAATTATTTTATTCAATATATCAACATTGTATTGAAATATATGAAACCATAACATCATATATAGGAAAACAAATAACTCTTTGCTTTAATACAAATGGATTGAGTTACAACCAAAAATAGGTGTTGATCCTGTAAAAGAGTTCCTCCAAGTTGACTTGCCCTTTTCTTGTCACAAAGTGCACCTCTAATCACCCTAGTGCATGGAAATACATCTCTCACAACAACAACATAAGGGTAGAATGACGCTCCAAAATCCAATCACAACCAACCAAGTGCTTGTGGAATGAGGTAAATATATAGGAAAGGGAGGTAGTTTAGAATTTCTTATCCATTTACAAATTTAGGCTTGAGATCCAAAAGTGATGGGAGTATGAGCTCAAGGGATAAGAGGTGATTTCTCTAAGGTGGAATCACATAGGATTCAAATGTTTATCCATGATAAATGGTTGAAACAACCTCTGGAATCTTCTGGAAGTGGAAGCTTCAAAAATATTTTTATTTTTCCTGAATTTCTAGAATCAACACACCCCTAACATTGAGAAACTTGCTTGGGATCAAGGTACAGAGTTGAGAACTTGGTAGTCAAAATTGTCCAGTAGGAGGCCATGGAGCATTGGTCCTTAAAATGACTAAAACAAGGTACTTTCAGGTAGAAAATCAGGGATTAGAATGAGTCATGCTTAGGTATTTATGCAACGATGATGAAAAGGATGTTGATTGATCCAGTTGAAGGCCTATTGACCAGATGTGACAAAATGGCCTATAACAATAATTCTCAAGGATTATCTTCCAAAATATCTAGAAAATTATGAATACTTCTTCAATGAAGTTGTTATTAATTTTAGTTCAAGGGGTTACATGCATGAATAATGCTCTTAGAAGGGAACCAATTTTTCCATCAATATCTCAACTAAAATAAATAAAGACTTGATGGTTGAGAAAAGTAAAATATTTAAGAGAAATGATTGAAAAATGTGACACAATTTATTCCAAAAGACATGATTTTTTATTATTATTGTTCATATAATGAAAGAATTGGAGGGATTCCATTCAATAATGGATACTATACTACTCACCAAGACCGAATGCAATAGAAATTAGATTCTCTCAAGATTTCATGGGAAAATGAGTTTAGTGACCAAATTAATTTCTCTCAAGAAGAAGTTGAAAAGTGGTTAAGACACTTTGTCAAAAAAAAAAAAGATCAAGTGGATATAATCTATTAATTAGGATTTGAATTGAAGGATATTGAGGATGATTTTATCAAACTCAAGATAAAGAATGAGTCAATAGTTGCACCATTTTAAAATACATTGAACAATTGTTAAAGAAGTGTAGAAATTTTGAATAATTTAACACATATTCAACAGAGATTATCCTGATCATGTACTATTGCGGAAAACATACACTATACATAAGCTCCTCTACGTTGATCATCAATATAGCAGCATCAATAACAATAAAACATCAAGAGCATTCACACATTAACACAGTATGTATCTTGGGGAAAGCATCTCGCTAAAAACCCCAACTATCTATATATTAATGATTGAGTCATGTAACATTACACAGCATAATACTTCTCACAAGTATCTCCACCTCTGTTACACACAATACAGCTCAGATCTGAATCAATCACTGGCTCAAATCTCCTTCGCTGCTTGCCTGCCTCCGCTGCTCAATACCTGCTCAAGAACTGATGATAATTCCAAGCAAACCACGTATTTCCTTGGCTAAATCACGTGAGCACAAGCTACAAACAAGCAACAATGTGGGAAAACTCATTGGCATACTCAATCCCCTGATTTGTGCAAGATCTGGTGCACAACTATAGTCACAACTGATAGCAATCTGATTCTCTAACACCTGTCCCTGCTGAACTGAACATGCACTGACATGCAACTGATTTAACTGATGTATTCATTAGTTGTATTATGAGTTAATAACTTGTGAATTAATTAATAACTAATTCACCCAACTCATCTCTAGTCTATTTGCCAGTTAGACTAAATACAACCAGTTTAACAAAGCTAAACTGAACACAACTCCATCAACTGCACCTCCAGTCCACTAAACTCAACTCACTTGAGTTCTAACTGAAGTCCTGCATGCAAATATTAGTCATCCCATAGGTAACCACGTATTTCCTTCTGGGATCTGCATGTACCACATCCGTAGCTCATCCTGAAGTGCTCCAAGAGAATAAGACAAAGTTTATAGTCTAAATATTATTATGAGCTAATAATATTTGACTGTTCTATATTTAGACTGAGCAGTCACTCCGCCGCTGTGGTCTAAAAATAGAAATCCATCTATTTTTTCCAACTTGATCAATCATCCATAAACAGCAACCTGCAATCCATAGACATGATCCATATAAAAATAGACATAGTCTAAAAATAGACTTGCGCCAAAAATAGCCTGCGGGACCACTTAGTGAAGGTGACTCCTTTCCACTAAGCTCCATCATCTTGTTGCATTCTCAACAAGCATTTCTTGTTGCACACATTTCAACAGTTGTGTCGTTAGATATCTATGGCATAGTTTTGGGAAACCCGTACCTTTACGACAGAAAACCTATCTTCAATAAACATGAAAACAAATATCATTTATTCAAAGATAGAGTAGAATATATTGTGAGAGCTCATAGCAAGAAAATAAATATTTTGCTTGTTAATGCAGGGCAGATGAAAAGACTAGTGAATTCGAACAAGAATTTTGTGCTTCTAATGATCAAACCCAAGAATGATGTTGATATTGAAGCTTTTAAAGTTTGTGATTCAAATTTGAAATTTGAATTGGTTGACATAGTTAACCAATATGATGAGATGTTGTAGTAACCAAAGGGATTACCTCCCAAGGGAGGAACTCAACATGAGATAAGTTGCAGCAAGATTGTCCTCTTCCTAACATTAGCATGTACAGGATGTCAGTGATGGAAAGAGCAGAAATTAGGAAGAAAATTCAAGAGTTGTTGAATAAAGGGATCATCAGACCATCTTCCTCGCCATGTGATTCACCTATTGTCTTGGTTCCAAAGAAGGATGGAACATGGCGCATGTGTGTGGACTTCCGTGCATTGAACAAAATTATGGTAAAGAACCATTATCCACTGCGTAGAATAGATGATTTACTTGATCAATTGAAGTATGAAAAGTATTTTACTAAGATGGAATTAAGAAGTGGCTACCATTAAATTAGAATAGTTGAAGGAGACATTTGGAAGACAACATTCAAAACAAAACAAGGATTGTTTGAATGGCTAGTTATGCCTTTTGATTTATGTAATGCTCCTGCTACATTCATGTGTGTGATGAATGATGTGTTGAGGCCATTTCTTGATGAGTTTGTCATATTCTACTTAGATGACATCTTAATTTTCAGTAAATCTCACGATGAACATATCATGCATGTAAGAAAAGTACTTGATGTCTTAAAAAAAGAATAGTTGTATCTTAAGATGTCAAAGTGCGAGTTTGGAAAAACTTCTTTAGTTTACTTTGGTCATATTTTTGGAGTTGGTGAGTTGAAAATAGATCCCTCTAAGCCTGTTGTCATTGTGAATTGACCAAGGCCCAACACAGTTACTAAGGTAAGAATTTTTCTGGGAGCTGCCCAATATTGGAGGAAATTCATTGCTATTTTTTCTCTTATAGTTGCTCCTTTGCATGTGTTGACAAGTGTGAAAAAGATTTTCAGTGGGGAGGCAAATAAAAAAAGGAATTTGATGCATTGAAGGAAAATATCAGTACATCCAGTACTTGCACTTCCATACTTGAGACAGTCATTTGAGATTCATATTGATGCTAGTGACTATGCCATGGGTGAAATCCTCATGCAACATGGAAATCCTATCTATTTTCATTCAGAAACTTTTAATGGTGTAGTGATTAACTATCCTACATATGACAATTAATTGTATGCATTGGTGCACAGTGCGAAAAAATGGAAACACTACTTGATGGGTAAGGAAATAGTCATTCACATTGATCATCAGCCATTGCAATACTTGCAATCACAATCAAAGTTGCAGCAATCAAGGCACTTCCGATCGATGGGTTTTCTTCAACAATTCCACTTGGTAATCAGGTATAAGAAAGGTATCTACAATAAAGTTATTGATATGCTTTCTAGAGCTATTGTTAGTGAAACTACTTTACTCAAGCATAATTCTATTTTACATGAAAGTTATATTAAGCAATATGAATTAGATAATGACTTTCAAAATGTTTATGCAAGCTTGAGACAAGGGGTAATGAAGTAGAGGAATTGGATTATCATTTGCATGATAACTTGTTGTACCATCTTGGCAAGCTTTGTATTCCACAGGGAGAAAGAGTTAACATCATAAGAGAGCCACATACTTCTCTTATTGCTGGTCATTTTAGTGTAAGTAAGACAGTGGCACATCTACAGATGTATTGTTATTGGCCTCGTATGCTTGAAAGTGTGTCTCGTTTTATTAAAGGATGTTCATTATGTGCAATTAGTAAGCCTAGCAATAGGAAGTTAGGATTGTACACACCACTTTTGGTTCCTTCATGATCGTGGGAGAGTGTTTCTATGGATTTTTTAGGAGGTCTTCCACTGCCAAAAAGAGGTCATGATTATTTGTATGTAGTGTGGATAGGTTCAACAAAATGTGTATTTTGATGCCATGTAAAAATCAAGTTGCAGCTGAACAAAATGCTCAGCTATTCTTTCAGAATGTTTGGGTGCATTTTGGATTGCCCACATGCATTGTTACTAATTTAGATTCTCGCTTTGTTGGGAATTTTTTGTCAAGCTTTTTGGGATTCACGGAAACCAAATTGAAAAAGAGTACAACTTTTCATCCACAAATAGATGGTCAAACAAAAGTGGTGAACATAATAGTGATAGATCTTCTTCATGGGTATCGTAGCAAGCATCCTAAGTTGTGGGATGAACATTTGCACTATATTCAGCATGCTTACAACTGAGCCAAGCACTCTTCAACTCAAACTTCAACATTTGAGGCATGCTTGGGATACTTGCCTAAATCTCCTTTGGATTTTATTTTTGGTAAAGATGTTGTTATTGAAGGTCATAGCAACATAGAAAAAGCAAGAAAGTTCATTGAACAAATCGAATTAGTACACCAAAAGGTTCAAGGATAGCTTGAGAAAATCCAAGGTAAGTACAAAGCAAGGCATGACAAGCATCATCAAGATCAAAATTCCAAGTCGGTGATGAAGTTTGGCTTCACATTAACAAAGAGAGGCTCCAAGGAGAAGGTAAAAAGCTAAAACCAATTAGATATGGTCCATTCAGAATTTTGGAAAAGATTGGTAACAATGCCTTCGGGTTGGATTTACCTTCATATATGCAAATTTAAGGTTGTATGAGCCTCCTTTGATTGAAGATCAAGGAGAGAATATTCAAATTCCATACATTGAAGACTTTTCTCCAGAATTCCTTAATGATCTTCAACAAGACACTATTCTTGACAAAAGAACAAGGATATCAAAAAGGGGAAGTGTCGATTATCGTTGAGTGGGACTCAAGGGCACAAATCCTTTGAAACTTAAATGGATAGAGGTTGGAAAGGTGAGGTAACTCTACCCTCACCTGTTGGAAAATTGAAAGTGATATTTTGGGGTCCAAAAGGCTTCTAGTGGGGAGGAGTGATCAGGTGCTCAAAATTAGGCTCAAACTCAAAGTGCTAGAATCTCGATAAACTTAGCTTTAGATCGAAGTTCTTGTCATCCTGATTCCAACAGTGTGAATGGCACTCGAATTCAAACTCATATGAAGAAGTCAGAGCAAGTCAAAGTTTAGGTTTGACTGGGACAGATGGTAGGAGAAGATGACGTGGCATGGCTCTTCAATGAATGGGGAAGCGCCAAGTGGCAGGCCACCACTGGCCACATATTTTGCAAATTGCACATCAGAGGCAAGTCTTCGTTAAAGAATTGGCCCCAAAGCAAGTTAGGGTAGTGATGCAATGATCACAATCACACATCATAGAAGGGAAGTCTTACAAAATCAGCCTCGACGGGATCAGGTTGCGATTGCGATATCACAATTGCATATCGCAAATTGAAAAGTCTCATTATATGTATTACCCTGGCTCCGCCAATTGTGATATATTTCAGATGTGATACAGTTATACTACAGTTGATAGTTTCGTCGGGTTCACTGATTATCTCAATCGCATATCACCCACACCACATTGACAAACCATAAAACCCGTGGGTTCCTGCCAATTCCGATTTGCGATGGAGTTGTTGGTGTTGATAGTTTATGGCCACCGCGTAGTGAAATTTTCACCCAGTTAGTGCTTTTTCGAGTAAAATTGTAGGATCATCCCCGAAATGGTGCAATTTGTGGAGTGAATATTGGGAAAACTACGAGAAGTCATAACTTCTTCAATTTTTTACCAAATTGGATGCAAAAAAGAGGCTAGATAACCATTTTTGGACATTCTGGACTCATTGGAGCAAGTTTCAGAAGTATTTGAGTATTGTGAACACATATTTTTACACTTTTGAGCATAAAAGAGAGGCCCCAAGCCATTGGAAGCTACACCAAGGAGACCTAGCCCAGGAGGGGTGAACTCCTTTATCATGTTCCTGTTGCAATGTGATTTTGATGATTTTACGTACATGTTTATGCTATTGTTCAATCTCTTATTTATGTTAAATTTCTCATAAAATTAACATAAAAACTCATCATTTCACTTGAAAAAATTTGTGAATCCTTAAGCACAATGAAAGAATTTTGTTTCTAATCTGAGGAGGATCTTAGCATAGTAATCTAATATTATAAATCATATCAACCAAGTTGACCCTCTCTACACCTACGCTGATCACTAGCAAGTTGCTTAGTCTTGGGGGTGAGTTGATTCTAGAAATTCGGGGAAAATAAAAAGAATCTCGAAGCTTCCTCTTCCAGAAGCTTCCTGAGGTTGTTTCAACCATTTACCTTGGATAAAAATTTGAATCATATCTAATTCCACCTTTTAGTAATCACCATCTTATTCCCTGAGCTCATCCTCCCATAACTTTTGGATCTCAAGCCTAGATTGGTAAATGGATAAGAATTCATGAACTACCTCCCACATCTATATATTTACCTCCATCCATGGGCAAGGGGTTGGCTTTTGGAGATTGATTCCACCCTCATGTTGTTGCTTTGAGAGTCATTATTCCATGCATTACGATGACATAGAGGTATATTTTGTGGCAAGGAAAGGACAAGTCAACTTGGGGAGCTCTTCTACAATATCAACTCTTATTTTTGGTTGTAACTCTCTCCATCTATATTAATAGAAAGAGTAGATTGTTTTCCTATATGTGATGTTATGATTTCATGTATTTCAATACCATATTGATCTATTGAATGAAGTGATTGGATTATGCTACATAGATGTTGTAGATATTTGGCTTATCTTGTTTGATTGTGCAGGTTCTAATTATATCGATCGGAGCTAGGATTGGAGTATGCAAGTCGAGGAAGGAGTGAAACTTGAAAAAAATTCCAGGTAGGCCTCATCACATTATTCAATTACTTTAAGGAAGACAGTGTTCCCTTTTCTTTCTATTGTTCTAGTTCAGTCCACTAGGCCTAGGGAAGACACTTATGTCTGCAGTCGTAGATTCTGTATAACATAAAAGGAGCTCATTTAGGTATTAATGTCCCTTAGTCTTATCTAATTTTTATTTAGTTATAAAAATGTTTCTTAATTTATTTTATTATTTTGCTTATTCTTTAACTACCTTTAACACATTTTATGTGCATTGCAGGCATTCTTATTCTATAAAGTTGTCATCCATAAATATAACATGGCTAGAAAGAAAGTGGACAAAATTCTCCTCTTAAGTAGCCATTCCTTGTCAAATGTGCACCTTACCATTTGTATTTGAATTCTGGTCCTATTTTGTTGTCGGTTATTTTCTAGTTAGTTGTAAATTATTTGTCAGTTATTATAGTGCTTGGAGTCCCAAGAGAAGGTGTTTAGAAGTTTTCTTGCAAATTGTTTATGGTGTCAAAGATTTCATTGTGTTAACATTGTTCATGATTGTCTAGAGATGGAAATACAAACATCTGGAAGATATTTACAGACCTTTTTTACTACTTCTCTTTGACAATAGTACTCGTGAGTATACTTTTGAATGTTCTAACATATGTGGAAGTCAACTAATTGATTTTGTTCAATGTACTGTGTTTTTTATGCTTCTACTACCGACTATGATTCTTTCTTGCAAACATTATGTTATTTTTTATTTATTTTTGTAGATTGACACCCATGGGGGGGTTTTGACAATTTTATATTAGGGATAATTTCTTATATCTCTGTCTCTTTCACTTTGTGATATGAATACATTGTAGGCATATAAGTGTTATTAATAAGCATCAAAACCAAAAAGGTCTTCTATAGGACTTCAAACTACCAATTCCTCCAATATATAGGCTTTTATAAGCCTAGAAAGTCCTTTGGTTATGCAACACTCTTCCATGTCATCCTTTTGCTGCCAAAACCTAGGTAGCCTTTGCAATCCCACTGACATGAAAGAGACAAAGAGCACATAAACAAGAAATTAATCAAAACCATCAATCAAAGAGGAAAGACACAAAATACTTATCTTTTGCAAATAATCAACCCCTTCTTAGTTCATGGACTACATGCATCCACTTTGTCAGCTTCATCCAGTAATTTTTTAGACAACCTCATTCACATCATCATGCATGGGTTAGGGTTTTGATTGCTTTATAGCAGAAGCAATCAACCCTATGGTACAAACCCTAGATCCTTCTAATTCAACCCTTTGATAGAGTTCATAGATCAACATACTCAAATAATCAAGACCTTGTCTTTCAGCTTCCTCTCAACTCACTACAGTTCTAAATTAGCAGGAGCCCAAATGACAAGACCCTAGATTCAATGATAAACCAATATATGTCTACCAATTTTTTAGTCAAATGGAATTAGTAAAAAATATGTCTACCATTGGAGATCACTAGTCAGATAATGCTGTTGGAAAGACACAATCATCAAATTCATTTCCTTTTATGGTTCTAAGGTTTGAGGAATTAGTTTTCTTTGAGTTGGTTGGGCTTAGTTACAAACTAACATTGCCTTAGTGCATCATCTGAATATAAATTAGGGCCCATCCTTTACACGTCAAAGAATCTTTAGACTTGTCTCTTTCCTTAATAGAGTCCAACCCATTCTTTCAATACTTTTTCTTATGCGGGACTCCTTGGGTGATTTTTTTGTTTTTTTTCCAATGACTCCAATTTACTTTAGAAAGTGCCCATATCTACTAGTCATCTTTACCCTTGGAGATAATCTTCATATGCTTTATGTTACCCTCCTATCATCTAGACATGTTTTAAACTAGGTAATTATAGGTACATCTACAAGTAGTATATCTAGGTTACATAGATTTCACCCCTTGAGGATCTCAGCCCCAATATGGCTTTATATTATGAACATTTCATGTAGTGGTTAGGCTTTCACATATGTGAAAACACTAGATTCATGCCCTAAGGATCCCCCTTGGATAGTTTTGGTTTGGATGTCATCAACTTTGGATTGATTAATCACCACCTTCCTCACTTGGGTATAACTTGCCAGTTTTTCCACCTTTAGGAGACCAATTTAGAGCACCTCACCTTCATATGCCTTATTTACTATAAAATCAAGAAGAGCTTTACTACCTTTACCACATTTTAAGTGGCTCTATCTTCAAATTCTTTTGTTATCCACAGTAGATATGTTTAGGCTTTTTCTAGAGGGAAATTTTCAAACTTAGATTATAGTCTCTATGTGGATATCCCTACCCAAATCCCATTTAAGGGGGTAGATGCTTTCTTCCCTGTTGTCCCATCCTACTTGGGGAAACATGTAACATGTATAGGTCCAAGTTTATTTAAATATGAGATTGGTGGGACCTTGGATTTTCTCATGGTATCGCTCGAAAATATTCCATGAGACTTCTAAGTAGATCATATCCCAAACCCTAAAGTAGATAGCATTGGAAAAACAAATAAATCAATAATTCTGGGAGGGGCCAAACCTAGATTTCCTTTGCATAGAATACTTCTCTCTGGGTTTTATTGAATAAACAATTCTCCTTTCATTGATTCTTACCCTTGGAGTCTAATGTGATGTAACAAAAAATTTTGTGACAGGTGGTGCAACAAAACATTCCACATGCCCATATGAATGTATCTCTAACAAGTATCAATGCTTATCTTTTGATCAATGAGTTCTATCTCAAAAATAGTCTCTTCCATCTTCTCTTCATTGCCAAATTCAAGTATTTCACCATCTGGAATCCTCTGTTATAAACGTGTCTCACCATAATTTTTAGTCGTATTCACATAGATATCCAACCTGCCTCTAAGATGTCATGCATTAAAATCTATCTAAATAACATGACACGGTGAGGATTTCAGGACACACCAAGTGGTTCCATCTATCAAGATCCATAATGGCTAGATATGGCTTGCATCTAAAGAAAATATTAACATTTGATTGTTAAACATTTTGTCCTTGCACCCATCATCAATTTCATTGTTGTTGCTCTCTACTTCGCTCCCTTTGGTGTGTGAATTTCATCCAATATACAATGAAATAGCATTGCAACTATTCCACATCACTACCAACAAAAGCTTATTTGTTGATTGTTCTTTGGTGTAGTTTAATAATTAGGCTCTTCAATGCATTTATTTAGTTCTGGAAGTGCATGGTAGAAAATAACATATAGTTCACAGGTTCTCCATGTTGCTAGATTACATAGCCCAGCAATATCTTCATTTAATCAAGTACCTCACATGGAGATAGATAACATGATTATACATAAATTTCAAAGGGATGTCATCATAGAACCATATAGGACATTATGGGACAAGGCCATATATATATCATTCTGTATTTTGTACCCACTATTATGCAAGAAAAATATAATTTATCCCCATGTAGACATCTTCTTGGACCATAATTTTGATGACATGAACAAAAACATGTTTGCCTTGTTATGGAGCTATTAAGCTAGCACATGTCGTAAGCATGCTAGAAAATGTAATTTGAATTGGAATCATACCAAACCTTTGCAATTCATGAAGAATAACCAAGGGATATTCTCTATGGTCATTATAAGCATATCCTGCCATTATTTAATTCCAAGAGACCATATCTCCTTCAACAAGGCTATCAAAAAATATCCCTACATCCATTATGCTCCCTGCAATACTGTCAACAAGGGAACTTGCAATAGAGACATCAGATTGAAACCATGATTTAATTATATAGTTATGTATCTAATTTCCATGTTCTGGGGTTTGTAGGCTTGCACATGCTCCAAGCATACTAGCAAGAGTGATTAGATTTATTTTTTAGTGCTTTCAGCATCATTTTAGAGAATAGTTTTTGTGCCAACTCAACATATCCAACATGTGCATATCCCGTAATCATTGCATTCCAGGAGACAAATTCTTGCTCAAGCATTTCTTCAAAGACTTTGTGTGCATTCGAAACATTTCCACATTTGGCATACATTGTCAAAAGTGAATTTCCAACAAAAATCTCTGCCTGGAATCCTACTTTTACACTGAACCCATGGATACACTCAAATTCAAGTGTTTTCGTTGAATGTGCTTTAAGTTTGTTGTAGCCTTTTGTTAGATTGGTAGATCTTTAGGTAGCCTAGTGTAGGGAGTTGAAGTGTTAGTTTATGAAGGCTTGAAGTTTTTCGTATATGATAGATATATTGATTTCCTTGTCCATTGACAACTGGTATTTTTCCTTGCATAATTGGTCTACCAAATAATTTTGACTTCCTATGGTTATAAATGATGAATTGTAATCCTTTTTAATGGACTTTATCCTATCATCAGTGGGTCTTTTTCTATGCTAATATTCTAAAATTTTATGCCATTCCCTTTTTTTGGGAAGTGAGAACCTATGGTTGTGGATTTTGGTCTAGATATTTATGTTACTAGCTGCCATATAGATTTATTATTTCATACATGAATTTGTGCATGTAAGAGAGAGATTATAGATCTCACTTTTTCCATATTCCTTGATAGTTATTTTTTGCACAAATCATTTGTTTGTGTAATGATATGGTTACCATGTTTTTTTCCTTTATCAATACTTCAGATGTCTAAATTTGTATGGACTAGGTGTTTCTCAGGGAGTGAGGTGTTCATTTTTGAATTACTATCACTGAGATTTTATACTACAATGTTTTGATAAAAAGTTTCAAGGACACATGGATTGTTTTTTAGTTTCAAATACCATCAATGAAACAGAGTATTATCGTGGAGTCTAGTCTGTTACAACTTATACCCAAATTGAGGATAAGTTTTTTGGTGGTTGTACACATATTTCCAATGTTTCTTTGATTTTTATATCAAATTTGCACCGAAGCTTGTACTATGTGTTTTTCACCTCTAATTCTTCAATATAATGGGTTTGTAGAGCCTTGTTATCTCTAAGATTTATATTCTCACATTTGATTGTAATGTTTGCATATTATTTCATGCCATGTACACATATTTCCAATGCTCTTCTTAATTTTATATCAAATATGAACATAACTATTTTTATCTTCCAGGATCATAATGTAATCAAACCAAGGTCCATGTAAAGCATCCAATTGTTAAGTACTTACAGATCATGGGATCCATCATAATGGGAAGCTTGCATTTTTCATATTTGGGAGGTAGCTTGCTAACGAAAATATCATTAACCTTATTGGATAATGATGTGGTTATGATGGAAAGTTCCACCACTCTCTCAACAAGCATCATTATTTCCATGGCTTGTGTACTTGTCATCTTGGATGCAGTGGGGGCTACAAATAAAAAGACAGCAACTGAGTTTCCCAACGCATTGCAATTGGCTAGAGGAGGGGTATTTTATATTTATAGTCTTGATCTTTTTCTTTGTTGAAGATGTCGTGCCCTTTTTTGTTTATTTGACTTGAATTTGTTCACCTCACAATGTGACTTTTTCTTTTCTTTTAGGAATTTGGCAGATGCAATGGGATTTGGTAATACTATCATGATAATATCACTATTGTTTGCAAATTCTAGAAAATGTGGCTTTAGTGATATGGATATTATGGATCCCTTTAGTGAGAACAATTGTAGTGAAAAAACAATCATCACCCTTCTAATATAGGTGTAGAATTGGGAGCATAACAGTACACCAACAAGACTGAAAGCACAAGTATTCTAAAGAAATCAAACAACGGGTTGTAAAAAGGAAGTGGGAACCTTATGGTATGTTCTATGACATTGTTAAGTCAGTATAAGGTATATTACATTCTCATTTGGACATGTTAATCCTTGCAACTGATGAATTGTTGTTGTTCCAAATTTAAAGTGAGAATGTAGTTTATTTTTATATGTGGTTACATGTTGTGTAAATAAACAGTGACATCAATTTGATATTATATTGGATGATTTTTATATTACTTTTGTTTGGTATCCTATTCTTTGACACATTTATCTTTATACATATGATCATAGACAAAATTTGAGAGCCAAGTAGAATCTAGAACCATGTCAGTGTATGTTCATTATGGACAAAGTTGAACAAGGGATGTCAGAATTCTTTTGCAACATGTTGTTTTGACCACTTATGGGGCATTTTCCTCAAAGTACCAATCCGAGGTATTTTTATAAGTTTTCCACCACATGTTGAAAATGGTATAGAGAGGCATTATCTTTGTAAACTTGTTTTTAATAAATATATCATCATGGAATTCATGTATATATATTCCTTGCAGAGTTCCCAAGACAAAGGTGTGTTTCATTAATTACTATGGTTTATGGTGGTTTTTGATGAAGTGCATACCATAAAATCACCCAAAATCCAATTACCTCATGCTACATATGCCATTTTTAATTTTTGTTGGTATCTCACTAGAACCCTGATTTAGGTATAAGTTCGCTTATAGAATATATTACGCCTCTACTTGATAAATTTCACATTTTTCTATCCCTCTAATATAATGTGTCAGCCTTAGATTCAAGCCCTTCCTAGCTATTTGTTGGCACTATTCAAGGGAAATACCCCTGGTCATTTGTTTCTAAACAAGAATGTGTGTTATTTCTATATGAACTTCTAAAAGGTTTTTTCAGTGTCATGCTTAAGTTGGTTTTTTTTCTACATAAATCAGAATTTTCATATTGCAGTTCTAAGAAACTGTTTAGACAACACCCCTTGACTCCAACTTCATCCAAGTAAGAGGAAAATCAATCCTAAACAACATCCTCTAATAGTTTTTTGTTATTTGAAATCAAGTCTGAAATACGCAATTAATCCAATTCTTCTTTGCCTAATATCGATGACTTATACAACATGAGTTAATCCATACTAAATTTTGAATCAATTCCTAAGTATGGTGGTGAATCTAGTGTGAAGGCATTCTTACCACTCTATTACATAAAATATTTGTATTATATTTGGATTCATCTTAAAATTATTAACAAACTAGAACAATTCATATTGGTCACATCACAAGTGACTTTGTCCACAAATTTAGGACCAAAAACAAAAATGATATTGCATGTCTAAGTGATCTAGGAAAAGTAACCGTGATCCCTCCATGCAAATGCATAAGGATGAGGACGAGGGTCATCCTTAGAGCTAATTCACGCACCTGTAGAACTCAACATTTGGGTCACTCTTAGGAAAATTATCTATCTAGAATAATTTATACACCTCATTCCAAAAATATGTTGTATTTATGTTTATAAGGTAGAATGTATCCATGAGCATGGGTACTAGGGTGCTTTGAGAAAAATAATCTTCATTGGAAACTTCAATGATAGAGATTTACCTACTCTTTTTCTAAAAGTGGAAATGATTTTATTTATGTAATATCCATAATAACAATAATACTCATCAATCCATTAGCAAAATCAAAGTAGGGTGTGTTTTTCAAGATATTTCCAATTTGAGCTTATTAACAGTGCATTTTTTGGCTCAATAACCAATCACTATTGTTAATGAGGTGATTTATGTAATTGGGAATGATGCCCTCACTAGGGTGCATTCTTGGGTAGTGCCATGGCCACCCAATTAGTAGCTGGGCAACATTCAATAACTAATGTTATGTATGTGCATAAAAGGGAATGGGAAGGGGAAAGGTAAGGACTTTGTAGGCACAACTGATTTTGGGCTCAATCTCTATGGTATACATTGCATAGTACCATGAAATTAGGACAATGAGGGTTATAAACCCCTCTCTCAATTCCATGGCCTACGTATTGGCATAAAGAGGAAGGAGGGTGGCTTTGATGGAGAGGGTTATCAAGATGGGGAATTGAGCCCCATCCCACTATATTGGGTATATTGATTAAAGAAGAATTAAAATAATTCATAACAAAATCAAATTAAATTAAATGGAGTGAACGAGGAAGAATTATTGTGGCATGGTGTACAATTCATGATGTGGAATGACCATACAACTTTTGTTAAAATATCAGGATCAGTTGACTAGATGCTCACTCAGTGACACATTGATAGCTAGGATGGCAAGAGGAATGAGTCAAAAGAGGGAGGTAAATGATGTTTTATAGCCTTTTTTAACCATTACATGTGAAAAATGAAGTAATTAATTCCATGTGAAAAATGTTGCAGGACATTTTTAGTAGATTAGCTAAGAAACAAAAAGATGGCAGAGGACCACAACATCACAAATAATAGTAGTAAATACATTGTTAAATGTCGTATGTGATAATGAGGGATTTGATAATATGGATGTTCATATACAAGTATTAGCTTATTTTTCTTAATGTAAGAGGCTTGTATAGTATTTACTATTTTGGATAACCTATAACACCTCAAATTAGTCTAAATTTCTTAGTCGTTAGCAGAATCAAGGGAGTGGAACATCATGATCCTTAACTTTAAGAAAACCTCTAACAATAAGTTAATTTATAAATAGATGGTATTTGGAGCTTTTAAATGGACTTTATTTCCAACTAGTCATAATTGTAGTATCAATCACTTTACAAGTTTGGGCATAGATTTGAAATGAGATTGTAAACAAAAAAATGTGTATTCAACTTCTTTAGTTTGAACAAGGAAAATTCGTTGCAAGTCAAAGTGAAATTGTTACTCATAAGATTGATGTATTCATATTTGCATACCATAATCAAAATCCAAAGTTCAGACCATGCAAAAATGACTAAAGTCCTGAATAAGAATAAATGACATATAGTGAGGGGCCTAATAGTGATATAGGATGGACATGACCAATTTCACTTTGTGAAGTTCCTTCAATAGAGTGAAAAATGTACATGCAAATCACTTTCTGAATAGTTTAACTATTGAGAAAAGATAGGTAGTAAAGGATGGAGTATTTTTATGTCAAATATGTTCTTCGATTTTGTAAATGGAGGACTTAGATGTGACGATGCAAATGAGGCTAGGAGGTGGAATGTTTGACTTATTTCCCTGTGAACAGTCCCTAAAAAGGCCTTAAATCCTTCGAGCTACCACTTTAATGAGTCTGATGAGAAAAAATATATGACATATTTATGTAGTGTCCATGCTAGAATTGAAGAGATCTAGAGTGACCTTTGACCTTATAATGAGTTATATGATTTGAAGATGACGTTTGTTAGATTTTCATAAGAAAGAACATTCATGGAGGTACAATGTGTATTTTTCTTTGAGCGAAAACAAATAACACTTCCAAAGCTTCATGAAGTTGGTCACTAGCAGATTGAAACATTACCTTAGTTATTTCTAGGTATGCATGGAATCAAATTATGTTAATTTTCTCTTTAATGAGAAGAATTTATTCTAGTACATTATAATGATAAATTTTATATTTTCATTATAATAGAATTAAACTTTCATGTTATAGGATGGATTGGTTCTATGAAAAAGTTTCTCTTTGATAGACATAAAAATGTTGAACCTTGAAGTTTTTATTAGCAAATTGTATCCAATAGTTCTATGCTAGACAACCACATTTTTAATGAAGATGGAATTTCAAAATTTATCTCATGGATAATAATATAAATTCTTCTAGGTTGGGCTTGAATTCTAATGGTTTTATTTAATGCATCTAGCTTATGCAAAGCCAAGTAACACAACATTAAAAGAGATGCTTGTCAAAAGGATTCATACATATTCTATTCTAAAATTATTAGGAAGTGTTATTTGTTTACAATAAAAGAAAAGGAAGGTTCATCAAATAATTGAAATAAAATAGGAATTTGCAGTCATGATATGCCAATAGTTGTATGCTTCTTTATAGCTTCTAAACAAGGACCAATTCCAACTCCAATTCCTAGTTCCAGAAATATTGATTCAAAATCATATGCACTTTCTCTTTCTCCTTCACCTCTTGTAATCATTTTTGGAAACATTCATTCAAAATCATATGCACTTGCTCTGAGAACCACCTCAGGAGATGCACTTTCTCCTTCCCCATCACCTCTTAAAATCACTTCACCTTCAAGTGAGAACTCATGAGCACCTAAACGACCAACTAAAGACACTGATCTGACTACAGAGCTACCTAAATAAAATGATCCAAGTACAGAGCTACCTGAAGAAATTGGGTATAAGGCTATGAAACGGTGTGTAGTATGGGATGAGTTTGTGAAATGCCAATACTGTATAAGTATTTTGAGTCCAGTGGATGATTATAGCTAGAAGTGGTATGTCCTTTATCTAGATTATTTCCATTTTAATTGAAGATGTTCATTTCACTCAACAAGCAACTTTGTTCCCCGGATGCGGGTGCAAGTACGTGAAAGGTGTACGGGGGCGGGCTTCCCACTGGGCAAGTGGCGGCCCAGGCCCACCACCTGTACACGACCATTAACGCCCTGCCTTAACTCTCCCTCCAGACGCTTCGCTCACAGCATTCGAGCCGCTTCGATCATCCATCCTCGCGCGAGGTCTGCAACTCCGCCCTCCGGGAAGCTAATGAATGCCTTTGGGTCGCACATGGCACGCTGCAGGACATATCAATATAATGACAGAGGCACAGGAATGGTAATGTATGGTTTGTTGATTGTTATGGTTCACATTTGACTCTGGACTTCTGTGCTATGGCAGGTTCAGAGAGGCAGGCACGGCAAAGAGACAAGCCGGCTCCCTGCATTTCCCTCCCTAATTTCTACGCTAGTTTTCAGCTGCTGTTGGCTCACCATTCCTTGGCCTGCTATCCAGTTTGCCCAGGTCTGTCGAGGCGATTTTCCCCTGCAATTACCTGTTCCTCCTGTAGCTCTTTGGCCTTTCCGTGCCTCTGCGCCTTCTGTTAACCAGCTTCATAATACTCAGTCAATTCCTTGCTACTCTAGCCTCCTCCGTGTCCACCCTGGTCTACAATGCCTTGGGAGAGGCTTCGCGCCAGTAGCCGTCGTGGCGAGTCTCGGGGAGGGGAAAGAGGACGATCCCTCCTCCCTCGTTCCTCTGATTCGTTGTCGGAAGATGCTAACAGTGCTCGTCGCAGACGCGGCAGAAGACAAGGGCAAGCTCAAGCCCCGGTATGTAATCACAGCTCCCATCCTTCAACTAGGTTCATCTTCCCCTGCCTTCTGGACTCCGACACTTACTATGTGTCTGTTAAAATTGAGAAATGCGAGCACGGGGTTCGTTTGCCAGCGGCAGAGGAACACAGGCCTCCGGCCCCAGTCTTGGATCAACCAACCCTGTCTCCTGCCCAGAGGGTCTGTCCAGCAATTCATCCTCCAGCTCCAGAGCAGGGTCAGCGCAACTTGGCAGAGGCATCAGCGGGAGCCGTGGCAGGTCCAAGCGCTCCAGCGAAAGATGATGCGCCTCATACAGACTCAAGCGAGCCGGACCCGTATGCTTGCAGAGTGGTGGAAGAGGTGCCATCCACCTCTGTGGACGATTGAGCTAGTTCTCAGGACTACCGGGCGAAGGGTATGGCAATGTCTTTTTGTTTATCTGTTGGTTCATGATCTGCGTCTTTTCAGTGCTCTCTCTCTATGTAAGGTTGCTGCTCTGCTCAGTCCTCAGCAGAACAACCATAGTTCTTATGATATGCTTCTGTTTGCAGCTTCAATGGCGGAATATCGAGTCAGGAAAAATGTTTTTGAATCAGTCATGGGGTTTTGGGTTCTGGTTAAAAAGTCTGTATTTCAGAATATGTATGGGTCTCAAGGTTTTTTTCCTCACTGTCAGAGGTTTGTAACAGCAGGCAAGTCTCCCAAACCTGGGGTAGGACAAAGGCCTGGTTGGATAAGGACATCAATGTTGCAAAATCCATCCCTGTAGGATGGTGATATCTGAGGTGCGCCTCGTTGTAAGTTTTTGAAGTTTTGTACCATAATAGAATTAGACTAATTTACAAAAAAAACAAGCAACTTTGTTTTGTATTGAATGAATATGACTAAAATAACCTTTCTACATTGCATTATAAAGAGGAAAACAATTTTTGATTGTATGGAAGCAATGAAAAATAAGCAGACCTGAACTCCCTTGATTCAGGCCTAGAATAAATTATTTGTAAGAATTATTCCATGAAAGTTATAATGGCTTAAGAGTATTGTAACCATGTTGATTCATATGATGTTGTCGATGTTATGAATAAGACAATGTGTAGCAAGAAAAGCGATTTGAACTTGAAAATTTTCTGGGGCATGAAGTCTTGTCATCCACACTATATGACAACAGCTCGACGGAAATATCTAGTGCACTACCTTGTAAATTACGTTTTACAGCAGCAGCCCGAAAAGAGTCTTTCTGTGAGAAATGATGAAGATATCATATAAACTTTTTTCTCTATGTCTTGTGCACCATCGGAAGTATAAGGAAGGAGGTTGTGTAGTTCTTGTGGCAATAACAACTCGTGCCTTCCAGAAAATGCATACTTTGGGTATTCAGGAGCTTTTCATTGTCTCATGGAAGGAATTGGAGATGCTTCTTTCTTAAAATTTGATATTGCCTTATTGTATTATCTAGAAGGATTGATGATCTAGGTAGACATTGGTGGCCACCCATATATTCCACCTAGACCTCTAGCTGATTTCATCAATTTCCATTATTATAGCACAATTTACTATTTTTAGCCATTGTTCAAGTCTTAAACTTCCAAAGTTGTTTTGACCCCCTAAACAACGTTTTTTTGAGGTCCACAACAGGCCCATGCCCTTGCAAATATTTTAGTACTCGAAGATACCATTCTAACAAGGTATTGTATGTGCCAAACGAATATCATCTAACCAAATTACGACCATGGTAAGTTGGTTGTACAACTAACCCCAATGGGGCCCACAAACTCTTGGTGTTCCATCTCCTAGTGTTAGGGTTTTGGTTGTTTGGGATTCCCTTTATTGATAAATAATAAAAAGGCCCTTGAGCCTCATTATAACACAGTTCAAAGGAATGTAGCCGACACATCTCTTCTCAAAGATAAGCTACCATCGCCCAAGCTAGTTTATTTCGATTTTGTATGTAAGAATCTTACAGTTCTTTGATATTAATGAAATGAATATTTATTTTTGTTGCATTTTTATGTTTATGCTTATATCTATATTATGTTTCATCCCTGCATAAGTTGGGATCACCTGAATAATCAACCATGGTCAACAAAGTCCATCACCGATTTCATGTGAGTAGACAAGAAGCATATCGCATGAAAAATTGATGCATTACTTCAATAAATAAGTCTTACTAACCTTTCTTGTGAACTATATTTATGTACCTCTACCCACATGGTTGTTTCAGGCCCATCAACAAATATCCTAGAGATTGAAAGTGAGTTGGAAGTGACTGGGTATCAAGTATCTTCTTGTAACATTTGTCAACATTTTGTATTAAGTTAGAGATATTTGTACAACCAATGTTGTAATCAACAATTCCAAGACCTTATCCTCTTTTTACGTTGGTGCATTTTTCAGATTTGGCTTTGTTCCAACAAATAAAATAATGACAGAGAACTTCCTCCCACATCCTAAGAAGCTTACTATAGTGCAGACATTGTTGAATGAAAGTTGGACAAATGCTCTATATAGCGGGGAAAAATGGGTTGATCATCTGCTTACTATTGGGTATGCAACAACACACACTAAGTGGAAAGCTATTTTCAACCCTAATTAATTAGAGAGATCGTGATGTTTAACTATCGTAAGGAATTGAAAGAGAATGTTATGCTCTTGACCTGCAAGAAGATACCAGAATACCAAATATGCGAAGAAATATACCCAGAATGCAGAACAATAAGAAATAACAGCAAGTATTTTATTATTCAGAAAGGTAAGCAATGTTCACTTGCCTCTTCGAGGGGGCAACCTCCAATAGAGCTGGGTTCAATTACAAAATAAGACATGATGCTCCTTGAGGGGAGATTTATCCTTTACATAGGATTCATACATGTGATACCATGGTTCTTATTAATACCATCTATCAAATACAATGGCCTATTTGCAGCTAATTGTGGTCCCTTCTTTAAATGTGGGTCAACCACTTACAATTATTAATATGGGCTTTATTGACTCTTTACATAACTATAACTATGACTCGATCCTATTACATAAATAAGGGGGTTAGGTTTGGACCCTAACATGCCCTCCCCCATAAGAATAGCCTTGTCCTCAAGGCTAAAGTTGCAGAAACTGCTGAAGGACAGTGCCTAGTTCCCAGGTCACATCTTCCAGAGAGGTGTCTTTCCACTTGACGAGGACTTCCTTGATCGTCCGGCCGCACAGGTGCCATTCTCGTGTGTCAAGAACCTGTTCAGGTTGGAGCCAGATTGACCCTTCTTCATCCAATTCAGGTAGACTAGTTTGAATTCAGCAATGGTTCCCAATCACTTTCTTGAGGCATGAGACATGGAAGACTGGATGGATTTTTGCAGTGGGTGGCAAATCTAGCTTGTAGGCAACTTCTCCAATGCACTGAAGTACTTGATACGATCCGTAGAATTTTGGAGATAATTTCTGACAACCATTGTCTTTGAGTGATTTTTTCTTATATGGTTGCAGCCTCAAAAATACCTGATCCCCTTCTTGAAATTGGCGTTCTGAACAATGTTGATCTGCCTGTTGCTTCATGCGGTTTTGAGCTTAATGGAGATTCTCTCTGAGGTGAACCCGCATGGTTGTGCGGTTCTATAGGATTTGATCCATTGCTTGTACCTTCGAGCATCCCTTGATATAAGAAGTAGGTGAAGGAGGGAGTTGACCATAAACTACTTCATATGGAGTCATTTTGGTGGTGGCATGATAGTTGATGTTATACCACCATTCGGCTAGAGGTAACCACTGTAGCTATAAATGTTGCTTTTCTGAAGTGAAACACCTAAGGTAGGTCTCTAGACATTTGTTGACTGCTTCAGTTTAACCATCAGTTTGGGGATGATAAGAAGTATTGAGTTATAGTTGGGTACCTTGTAGCTTGAAGAGTTCCTACCAAAAGTTAGTGGTGAAGATCTGGTCATGATCAGACACAATGGAAGTGGGCATGCCATGCAATTTAAAGATCTGGTCCATGCAATATTGAGCTACCAAAGTCGATGTAAAAGGGTGGGGTAGGGCACAAAAATGAGCATACTTAGAAATTTTGTCCACAACCCCCATGATGACTGACTTGTTGCCTAACTTCGAAAGACCCGTAATGAAGTCCATATAAACCTCCATCCAGATTAAGGCTAGGATGGGCAATGGATGTAATGTGCCTGGGGATTTGACTGTTTCTCCTTTGTGGCGCTGACATACATCGCACTCAGCTACAAAAGTAAGAATGCCCTTTTTCATGCCTGTCCAAAAGAATGAACGTCGAGTGCGAGCATAAGTCTTCTGAAAGCCTGAATGGCCTGCAATGGGAGATGAGAGTAACTCCGCCAAAATGCAACTTTTGAGAGTGGATGTTGGTGATATCACGACTCTATCCTTGTAGCGAAGAATATCATCCTACCAAGAGTAGCTCGCTGTGGAATTTGGATCCGCTTGCAATTTATTAATGAGTTGGGAGAGTAAAGGATGTGAAAACCATTCCTTGTGAGCCTCTTCAATCCATTCTAGAATGGGAAGGGAGATTGCGAGCAGGGTACTTTCCTCCTCAAATTGGTGTGATAACACATCTCCTACGACATTTTCGTGCCCTTTCTTGTAAATTATCTCATAATCATATCCCATCATTTTGGTGAGCCATTTATTTTGTTGTGGCAAGGATAGGTATTACTCCAAAAAATATTTAAGGCTTTGATGGTCTGTGCGGATTTGGAAATGTCGCCCCAATAAGTATGGTCGCCAGGTATCTACTACATGTAAGATGGCCATCATCTCCTTCTCATAGTAGATTGTCCCAGATTTGTCCCACTTAGTTGTTGGCTAGTGAAGGCCAAGGGTCGACCTTCCTGCATTAAGACCGCCCCAATACCCGTACCTGAAGCATCACATTAAATCACAAAAGATTTGGTGAAGTCAAGTAGTGCTAATACGGGAGTGGAACACGTGGCATGTTTGAGAGCTATAAATGCCTGTTGCACTTCATCATTCTAGAGAAATGAATTTTTTTTGAAGAGGTGAGTGAGGGGTCTAGCAATGCAACCATGATTGCGGAAAAAATTGCGATAATAGCCTGTGAGACCCAAAAATCCTCTCAAGCTCTTTAAGGTCTTTGGTTGAGGCCAATCCTACATTGCCTGGATCTTTTTGGGGTCCACCCTGACACCTTCACGCCCCACAATGTGGCCCAAATACTCAACTTCTTCCATGCCAAAAGAGAACTTGGACATCTTGACAAATAATTTATGCTTCCGGAATAGTTGCAAGAGTAGATCTACATGTTGAAGATGTGTGGCCCGCGTGCGGCTGTAGATTAGGATGTCATCAAAGAAAACAAGGACAAATTTTCTGAGATGTGGTTTGAGCAAGTGGTTCATGAGGCTCTAAAAAGTGGATGGGCCATTACAAAGACCAAATGGCATGACCAGGAACTCATAATGGCCTTCATGAGTTCGGAAAGCAGTCTTTGGAATGTCTACTTCTTTCATGCAAATTTGGTGATAGACCGAGCAAAAGTCGAGCTTAGTAAAGAATTGAGCCCCATTTAGTTCATCCAACAAATCATCGACAACCAGGATGGGAAATTTATCTTTGACCGTCAACTTGTTGAGGGCCCTGAAGTCTAGACACATACGTCATTCCCCATCTTTCTTGAGCACCATGACCACAGGTGAAGAATAATGACTAATGCTAGGATGAATGACGCCTGCTTCCAAGAGTTCCTTGATGATTTTTTCAATTTCATTCTTTTGGGCGAACAGATATCTATATGGGCACACATTTGGTGGTTGGGCTCCTACGACCAAAGTAACGTTATGATCATGTTCCCCTCTTGAGGGTGGAAGCTCATGAGGCTTGTCAAAGACTAGTAGACGGTTGTTTAAGATCTGTTGCATCTTAGGATGAATATGAAGAGAAGTGGGTTTGAAGGCCTGGATGGCATTAAATTGGGCTATAACTCCATGGTGGCCAATTTTTAACAATTTTTCCATCCTATGAGAGCTGATGATAGAGGGATCACCCGCCTGTAGTCCGCGGAGGGTATGTGTGTGGTTGTTCTGCTTAAAGCTCATATATAACTCCTGGAAATCCATTGTGATTGGGCTGAGTGTGCAGAGCCATTCAGCACCCAAGACAATGTCACACCCTCCCATGTGTATGGTAAACATGTGGGTCTTTAACTGATAATCCCCCATTTGAAGTTTGACATTTTCACAGTGGCCTTCACATTTCATTGTCCCCCCATTAGCAATTTGGACCTGGAAGTTAGAGATTGCGCTGACAAAACAATGCATTGCTTCTGCGACTCTTTGATGGATAAAGTTATGCGTAATGCTACTATCAATAAATACTACTACAAGGCAATGCTTAATAAAACCTCTGATTTTGAGATTTTGGGGAGAAGAAATCCCTGCCAAAGCATGAAGCGAGATCACTGGTTCTTTAGGTACATTGTCCAACTGGTTTTCCTCATCTTCCTCCATTGGTTCCTCAAGTGGTGGGGCTTCCTCCGATGAACTGTGATCAGTAGCATCAATTTGAAAGAATTTGGGCTCCTTTCATTTATGCCTGGGGGAGTATTTCTCATCACAGTAGTAACACAATCCTTGCTTTCTTTTTTTTTCCATTTCCGTTGGGGACACCTTTTGAACCTTGAGTGTTTGGGTAGTGCTTTGAGCCTAGGTGGGGCGACCCTTGGCTATGAAATTTGGGCGATTGGATTGGACCGCTAACGCACGTTCTACTTCATGAGCTATCTTTCAAGCATCCAGCCATGAGGTTGGGTGTTGCAGTCGGACATGGGCTTGTATGGCTTCTTTGAGACCACTAACAAAACATTCCAAGTAGAACTGATTGTGTAGAGCTCCTGTGCGGAAGGCTAAGGCTTCAAAGGCTATAATATATTCGTTCACTGTTCCTATCTATCGGAGCTTAGTGAGACGACCCAAAAAGTTAGATTCATGGTCAAAGCGATCCGTAAGAGCTTTTGCATATGTCTGCCAAGTCAGGGGCGTTCCATAGCAACGTTGATGCCACTGCCACCATTGCCATATTTCATTGTCCAAGTACATGTTACCCACACTAAGCTTATTCGCATCATCTCTGATGTGATTCAGTGTGAAATATTGTTCCATTTGTGCTAGCCATGTGGCCGGATGAGAGCCATCAAATTTATGCATGTCCAGCTTGGGTGGTCACATCTAGGACTGTTGGTGGTTGCCAAAGAGGTGAAGAGAATGGCTAGACTCACCCTAAATGTTTTCATTGAAAGCATATGCCTCTGAGTGTTCCTCCAACTTGCCCTTTGTGAGTGTGTCAACTAAGGTCTTGAGTGACGACAGTATTGCATCCAACTTTGTTTCAAGGGTGTCGATCTTTTCATTGGCCATAGCTTGAGCTCTATTTTGTACGATGCACTGATCCGATGCACTTTAAAATTTGGGACCGCCTAAAATTTTTGACGCTAACAAGTGAATGGTACCACCTATAGGGGCCCACACAAATAGTCTGATCTACCGGCTCCCTCAACTGAAAAGTATGAGTAGGAATGTGGCAGTGATTAAACCCCTACTGCTAGATCTGAATGGTGGATCTGATTATGGCAACTACTACTGAACCCAATGGCTAGATCTGAATGGCGGATCTGATAAATCTGATTGGTAGATCTGATAGATCTGAATGGCGGAACTGATTGTTGCGGCTGCGACAGAACCCCACCTGCTAGATCTGAATTGGAAAAGATGATGCGTGATCTAGAGAGAGAGCCAGGAACTATGGTCTCAAGGAGTATCAGGTGCTACAGATTGCAATATACATAAGGGTCTGACAGTAGTACTCAGCCCAATCTTTTAGGGCACTAACCAAGGAGGATCAATTGTACCCTTAGCCGTACAACCCGACTACCCTATCATATGTGCGAGTAATCTCCCCGAGTGTTGTTCTCGATGCACTGTAGCAGCAAGATGGCTGACAGTTTATCTATGGCGAGGTTTCAAGAGAGCCTAAGGGGATTCTGATATACCCAGAGGGTACTTGGAAGACAGTCTGTGTGCGGTTTTGTCTAATGTGCTACTACTCGAAGGGGTACCCACAGGGGTTACAAGGGAGTCCAACAAGCGTGACCACCTCTTGTATTTCCTGCGTGCATGCCTCCCCAAATCTGTAGGTTTATGCGCTCAACGACAGATCTCATGGTTTAAAGACGCCAGAACACGTCTCTAGCCAAAAAAAAAAAAAAAAATTGTTAAAAATGGAGATCCCACCGGCCCTGGAAAGTGCTCTGATACTACTTGTTATGTTCTTGACCTGCAAGAGGATACCAGAATACCAAATATGTGAATAAATATACCCAAAACACATAACAATAAGAAATAACAGCAAGTATTTTATTATTCAAAAAGGAAAGCAATGTTCACTTGCCTCTTCGAGGGGGCAACCTCCAATAGAGCTGGGCTCAATTACAAAATAAGACACGATGCTCCTTGATGGGAGTGTCTATCCTTTATATAGGATTTGTACATGCAATACCATGGTTCTTATTAATACCATCTATCTAATACCATGGCCCATTTGCAACTAACTGTGGTCCCTTCTTTAAATGCAGGTCAACCACTTACAATTATTAATATGGGCTTTATTGACTCTTTACTTAACTATAACTATGACTCGATCCTATTACATAAATAAGGGGGTTAGGGTTGGACCCTAACAGATAAAAATATCAAATGCACAAACGTGTTACTAATAAATCCTAAAAAGTAATATGTGCATAATTGTTGGTATCCTTTTTAGGAAACTTATATATGTTCTTGAAATTAGAGCCATAGTGGACATGTTATCTCTCCTTGCTTATGCTTATGTAGGGAGAAGTAAACAGTGTGAATAAACGTTGGATCTATGTTGTACTATTCTTAATGGACATTTTTATGGTTTACAAATGAAAAATAAAATGCATTTCACCCCAAAAAATGAAGGTATATAGTTTCAACAGAATCCATAGCGCCCATTCCCTCAATAATTTATGTTACAGTCAATTCCAATAATATTACGCTAGGATTGTTTACTATTATATGGGGCAATATTATTGAAATTAACAATAAAGTAGCAATAAGATGGAATCCACACCTTGGGCCTCACATGGTAATTTTTGGACAGTTTGAATTGTTCAAATATGTTTTGGGTTAGTACACTAGGACCATACTAGTAAAATAACCTTCTTCATGGACACCCAAATAGATGTTGAATGAAAATTACTGGAATAGATCCATTCTCAAGAATTTACTTTTTGCCAGTAGCTAGTATTGTTGATCCATAGCCCTTTATATGGTTTCCCTTAATTCAAGAATTTTTAATTTTGTACTTTCATGCCCTGTAACTGTGATCCTAAAACATGGGAAACAAACAATTTATTCTTCATGCATTCGTAGTTTTGCTAAAATGGACTTCACATATTTTAATAATTGCCATTAGTCATTAATGACAATGTAATTGACCATTCAGTAATTTGTTTGCAGCACATAAACTTTGCAAGAAGTCAAGCAATTAATAAGATCTTACCTGGGATTTTTGGCTCATGTTTCTCAAAGTATATAATATCTCAATACTAAAAAGTTTGAAACTAAATATTTTACAAAAAGTCTTCCTCAAGGTAACAATGAGTGGTTGTCTTTCTTAGGAATTATTTTCCTTCATAAGACATAATTATTGAGAGATAAAAGGATTGAAAAAATTCGACTAATTCAATCATCTTTGCACTAGTTATTTCATTAACAAAACAAAAATGGTGTTGAACTAGATGGAAAATGCGCCACTACCTAGAGGGAGACACTCAAATAGATTAATAGGAATCAGAATATAACTTGTATCAAGAGATCGTTTTATTATCATCAATTTATTCAATGTGAGGTTTTTAACCCTGGCCAATAAGAAGGTTGCTACAAAAAGTAACAAAGAGCATCTCAACCATATACTATGATATTATTGTAATTATCAACATTGAAATATATTATCACCTGGCCATAGATGAATTTAACAGAATTTTTGATAGGGCACTATTGCATTGGAAAAGCAAGGGGAAAATGAGGCAACCCAAATAATTATTGGGTAAAAGACATCATAAAATATTAAAGAATGGATTTATGGTGAAATAAATTCCAAAGATGATTTAGATTCCAAGGACATCCATATTGAACATTCCACACCATAATAGTGGGGAGGAAAATGCATCAAAGCTCTCATGACTCCAAAAAAGTAGAGGCATCATAAAATGGAAAAAGGCTTATAATTTATCTTGAAGCAATTGATTCCTTGAGGAAACCTTCTTATCTTCCAGGATCATAATATAATCAAACTAAGGTCCATGTTAAGCATCCAATTGTCAAGTGCTTACATATCATTGGATCCATCATAATGGGAAGCTTGCATTTTCCCTGTTTGGGAGGTGATTTTTTTATTTTTTAAATTGCCAACTTCATTGGTATTGCGACACTTGTATCATTGTCGTAGTAACCAAGGCCATTGTCTAAATTTCGTAATTCCCATGCCTAAATGTCGCATGATTGGCCGTCGAAATTGAGACACGTGTTGCAATGACCTTTCCCATGCTTATACATCACAATTCCTATGCCAAAAAGGTCACAATTACAACACCTAAATGTCGCAACTATATCAAGTTTACGTCAGTATTTCAACTCATGTTTCGATGATATAAACAAGCGATCTTCAAATGAGATGTGACAATGATTACCATTGAAATGCCAACCCCGTGAATTGTGACAATGGTTTCTATCAAACTTTTGACAATCAAGGAGACGTCGAAAATAGGACTATAAAATAAACAAAGTTTCATGAATCAATTTTTGTCATTATAGCAATGATTGATCGTCGTAAGAAAGACATAGAGCCATCGAAAATTGGATCAATATTTAATAGTGGGTGTGGATACTAGACTGCGATAAACTCTTTATTAGAAGGTTGTAGGGTCAAACATGAAATGACCACAACTTAGTAGATCCATAAGTAAAGGTTCGTCCCTTTTTCTAGGCCTACTAATAATGTGGCTAACCTAGTTAACCTATGTCAAAGTGGTTATATGGAAATATACCTCTACACCTAAAAGACATACTCAAAACCAACAGGTCCCTTTGTGTAGATGACAACCTAATGAGCTATAGAATTGATAATTTGGTTCTAAGTCAAGCTAGGTCTTTGACTGCAAAGTCAAGATATAATGGTTATGCAAGGGGTCTAATTACTGGCATTCTAGGACCTCTCCACACAGATATAAGAGAGAATTATTGGGACAATTGTTATGCTACAATGCTTGTGCACACAATTCAACCTTGATAAGGTCAGAATCATAAATTGTTGAGAGTGTGGTGAAACAAAGCCATTGCATAGTGTTTTATTTCTAAACACTTTCTTATCGGCGATGTTCTCTTCCATCTTCCATATTAATACTCTGGGCAACAAGTTTCATCGCTTGAAACCTATTAAGTGTGCTTTCAGGGGTATTTAAAACAAAACCTCTTGAAGGATGACTTGGCTCCATTATTGATTGAAATATATTATACTTCTTTCATACACTGTCATTTAGTTTCAACTTCATCATGCGCACATGCAGTTGCATACATAGACAAGGTGCAAGGTGTGAAGCATACACACCAACAACTTCTCCATGCCTCCTAATAAAATCAATAGCGAATACATATAAAGTATCATATCATGAAAAAACTAAGTCTTCTCCACAACATCTTCTGAGAAATTGTCATTAGAAAGGCTAGCAACATGAAGACCAAATGTGCCCCAAATTGGATCATTTGTTGATGACCATGAGGCATGGATACATTGTTATCAATTTGGTGGAGCAATCCATGCCCATAGCAATCTAAAACATGTGCCAAATTCCTTAACATAATATCTATCTAAATTTGTTGATGTTTCTTTTTGCATTCTGGACATACTCTCTCCTTAACTAGATCCCTTGAATGAAGCTTAGGAAATAGCGTGTTAAGATCATGAGATTGCTTGTAAATGACTTGTTGAGGACACATATCATGTCTTAATAGGCTTGGCATATAGGAATCACCTATTGGTTTGGGTCATTCCTATTCAATTTGGATTGTTGGATACTGTCC
The DNA here is from genome assembly GCA_000404065.3 of Pinus taeda. Classification (NCBI taxonomy): domain Eukaryota; kingdom Viridiplantae; phylum Streptophyta; class Pinopsida; order Pinales; family Pinaceae; genus Pinus; species Pinus taeda. Next base: position 76,666 of record APFE030126900.1, on the reverse strand, counting down.
AATTCGACTTGAATGTAAAG
>APFE030126900.1:2096-76360 GCA_000404065.3 Pinus taeda | reverse complement strand
TGTAGTTGTATGTTTAGTGGATCATAATGCCTCTACTGAACGACAAGGATCAAAACCCATAGAATGACAATCCAATCCAACCCAAGGCGATACAAAAGAATAAAATGGAAAATCTCACATGCCCTCATAGCCTTACCACTTCGATGTTAGAAGAACCCAAACATATACTAATAAGGCTTGTTATTGTTTTTGGTGTTCTTGATGAAGTCTAGTTTGTTCACATGTCAGAGCATCAAAATTCTATGTGAAAAACAAGTGTGGAATCCCTAACCCTTTTCTTTCCTTAATAGTATTTATGTTTTGTTTGACGCCAAAACCTTGATTATGGAGGTAATAACCAGATATCATCCTTTTTCTTGATTTTCCAAATCAATAAAGTTTTGGTGCAAGACTTGAAAGCAATTGGAGAATCCGAAGGCACAATTAAGCAATGACATCTATAATAACAAAATAAAACGCCTCTTGTTGTGAGGTTGATGGTGACACGAGGTTATATGTAATAAACACCTTTTCCAAACAAATACTAAATAAGTGACCATGTTTCATTCTCATCAAATCATATTGGAGCAGTCTAAGCATCAAACATTATTCAATAACTCTAAGCCTACCAATAGCCTCCTTTCTAAGTAGCTACAAGACCCAAGTCTTTTCAAAATGAAAATTCAAATAAACTCTTAGAAAGGATATTAGGTCTTGACATTAGGAAGGTTCTATTATAAGAGGTATTAGAATATTTAGGATTAGGTAGGTTAGGTGTGAGGTACTATGGGATACATAGTTAGTTCCATTGTCTGTTTAGAGAGTCTCATAACTTCCTTTACACCTTTTACCAGTATCCTTCAACATTTTTTGGCATTATACTTGGGAGAGTCTCTTAGGCTCAGATATCAATTTAAATCAATTTTTATTTCAAGTTCGAAAAAGAGTTAGCAAACAAGTTCTTCCAGAGCTATGTCATAAGTGAGATTTATGTAGAGTTTTAATATAAGGATTTTCTCATGCTAACGGGTTTATAATATATATGCATATGATATGTCATTATAAATTCTCATTTGTTTGAAATAAAATGTGAGTGCTATATGGTAAGGGAAGACCAAAATGTTGGTGCATGTTTCAATTGCTCCTCATTTTAGTGACAATTGTCATTATCTTTATTAATTATTACTATTTAAGTATAAATCATAAAATCCATGGTCTGTTGTATTTTCTGTTTTATAGCTCAAATTTCTTAGACTTGATTGTAATTAAACCTATTATTATTTTACAGTATTATTATTTTACAGTAACTTGAGTGTTTTAGCAGTTGTTAATCAAAAACTTCACTGAAATATGAAGCCTAAGATTGTTCTAATTCTTTGAACTTAGTTTTAAGTCCTTATCCCAAACTCATTATATAGATAGACGAGTTGAAGATTTTTCCATAATTACATGGATCTTCAAAGTCAGCATGTCATGCAAGGTGTTGATCAAACTGGGGTATTTTGGATGCCTGAAGTTTTTTTCCCTTTTATTAATTTAATAAAGGGAACTTTCAGGGATATATTATAGATAGCATTCTGAGTTGGCCCTTGAAATTCATACTTCACTTCTTACTATATAGGTTAACTGTTATGATTTCAGAAGCTATGAATGAAGGTATGATCTCTTGCGATAAAGTGTGGATTGATGCTTTGTTGATTTTTGGATGAGGATCAAATGAACGTAGATTCTCAAATTATTTTTTTAATATTCCAAGGATCGTCATATTTCTGAGGCCATATCCATCGGATGTACAACGACGTCATCAGATTTGGTATATATCAGTCAAATTTCTGATGCATAGTGGTTAAACATCTCGTCAAATTTCTTACATATTTGTAAGATCTCTGATTCTATATCGTTGGAAAGCCTCTGTCAGATTTTGTAGCTATACGTCAAATTTTTTACTCCAGATAGTCGAACAACTCTTGTCATATTTTCTACTCTTCGATGCCTTATCATGGAACAACTCATTGGATTTTGTAAATATCGTCAACTCTGTGACACCCTATCCTCAAACAACTCTCGTCGTATTTCTCTCGTCGTATTTTGTAAATACCCTCAGATATCCTATGTGGTATTGGTGGAAAGTCTTTTCAAATTTTGCATTTATCTGATGAATCTCTGACACGGTATCTTCAGGCGAAACGTCGGCTGTCCGACATCATTTTCTCGTATTACATCACAAGCTCTTGTCATATTTCTGACCTATTTTGTACTATCTCATGCCCTATCATCGAACAACTCTCGTCGGATTTTGTAAATACCATTGACTCTCTATCATTGGAAAACTCTGGTCGGATTTTGTAAATATTTTCATGTCTCCAAGGTGGTATCAACGGAAAACTCTGGTCGAATTTTACAATTATGAATCTCCAACACAATATCGTTGAGAAAAATGTCGTCTATCCAAAGTCTTTTTGCTGCATTATATTGAAGGATCTTATTGGATTTCTAACCGTGTTATGTTGCATTACAGTGTAGATATTGAAGGATCTTATTGGATTTCTAATAGTGTTATGTTGCATTACAGTGTAGATATTGTAGAAGCATCCATCGAAGATTTGATAGTTGATTCATCCCTTTCCATTGGTTATATGATGAGGAATATGTGTCACATATCTGATGGTGATTTTTTTGTTGGATGGTTCGACTAAGTTTCACTGACAAGCCTTGGAAACAAGGTTCACGAGAGTTATGACACTATTACGTCTAATAACCAATGAAAGGCCATCAAATTTTAGTGTACTAAGTTTTAGTGGAGGATTTTTCCATAACATGCAATGGGCATAACTACATCAATTGGGACCAATGGTTGGAACCCCAAGCACACCTGAAAAGGAATATGGCTAGTAGAGTTGTGGAGGGCTCTGTTATAGCTATGTTAAAAGTATGGAAGGCTTCGTCCCATGTATATGGATGCTTGGAGTTGCACATGCACAACATACGTGTAACTGCCTCCTCCCACGCTAACCCACATTCAATGGCTTGCCCGGGTAAACATGATTGAGGGTCACTATGATAAGACTCAATCTCCTATATGACCTTAAGGAAATGGATTCTAAAACTTCAAACCTTATTGACTTCCCTCATCTTCTACAGGACCTTTAGGAGCAACCCTACCCCTCATGTTGTCCAACCCCTTAGAGGAATCTCCTTTTCATTGAATTAGAGCCCCAGTCGCTCCCTTTCCAAGCCCTCCAAGCGACTAAGAGCCTTCAATCGCTTTCATGACCCTGCCTTAGTGCGACTATAGCCTTTTTCTACCAGTACTATGCCAGCGACTATCAGATTTAAGGCTATTTTCTAGGGCGAGGACTCAGTGTCTGCCCAGAGCCCCATGAAACTTTCAAAACTCATAAAAGACATAGAAACAATGCTTGTAAACCAAAACTGAAACTAGGATTTGACTTGACCTTCCCCAACCAGGACTAGCATTCCATCAAACACTTGGTAAAGCTACAACCTACAGGTCATGAATGCAAGTCTAAAAATAAGGAGCTGAAAACTTATCTGAGATTTAACAAGAAGGGTCACTTCCTTCTCACATTAGCTTCCATAACATCAATTAGGTCTTGCATTCATTCTTCATTCAATTACAAGTAAAAACATGAAAAGATTTGTGACTAAGAACTGTCAAATAACCATGCTTATAACTAGCATATAACCAGATAAATAACAATGAGAGAACAACCATTAAAGTTGCATAATAACAAGTACATTTACTCATCAAAAGCAAGGGAAACATAGCTCTTATTAAACATAGACAAACCAACCAGGTTCGGGACAAATCCGAACTTAAACAAGAACCCTAAAACTCACAAATATAATCATAAACATAGAGATGCAGCAGAAAAACACTTCATTTCATTAATAGAAAAATATTGAACTATGCTTATAAACAGAATGGAAATAAAATAGCTCGGGTGATGGTAAGTTATCTCTGAGAAGAGATGTGGCAGCTACATGCCTCTGAATTGAGTTACAATGAGGCTCAAAGGCCTTTTTATTATTGAACAATAAGATAAAACCCTAAACAACCAAAACCCTAACCTAAGGAGATGTGACACCAAGAGTTTATGGGCCCCATTGGGGTTAGTTGAGCAGCCAAATTCGCAGGGTCGTAACTTGGTCATATTATCTTCGTTTGATGTGTATGATACCTCGTTGGAAATATCTCTCTAAGGACTATAGCCGCCAATGTGATTGCTATAGAAAACATTAAAGGAATTTTGCCGAAAAAATGTTGTTTAGGGCTTCAAAATGGCTTTGGAAGTTCAAGACTCGAAAAACTGTCAAAAACAGTATAATGTGCTACAATTAAGGAAAATGAAAAACTGAAAGAAACAATGGTGAGGGTCCAAGTGGAATAGGCAGGTGGCCACCAATATCCACCTAGATCAGGGACTTCCACGTACCACTCGACCATAGATTGATTGAACCAAATATTTCTTTCAGCCAATCACCCTTGTGCCATATTCCAACAATGAATCTGGGATCTCATGGAATAAACCAAACCATAAACAACCAAGGGAATCTAGAGGTTAAACCACCTCCACCCTCACCATACCGTGACCTCACCTAAACCAGTTTCGAGATCAAAAAACCAAACTGAGCTTGGATGCCTCATAATTTCTTCTCTAATACCTTGGGGAATTTTCCTGTCTCCACCCTCAAGTTTTACCATGTATCCCGTTGTTATCATTCAATGGATTCTTAGGCCTTTGGGAATTTTCCTAAGACCACCTCACCGGGATCCAAAATCTTCTGGCAATCTAAACCTTGAATCGAGAAAAGTCCCATTACACCATTTTTATCTGGAAATGGTAAGGTCGGGCTAAAATCCATTGTCAAACTCGGCAAAACCCATACCAATGATAGCAAGAGAACCAAATACCAACATGCACATACTATACATGTCAAAACCAGCTAGGAAATCATACATGCAACTTGTTCCCTCCAAGTATTCATGTTGAAGTTGCTTGATCAAACTTTTTCCTTGCTTGATCCTTGCTTTCCTTTTCTTTCCTTGTTCTTCCTTTTCTTTCTTGGTATTTCCTTTGATTGCTTGCTTTTCTTATCCTCTTGATGCTCTTCTCCTCTCTAAAAACTAATTCCAAAACTAAAATGACAAAAGGCTACCAACTGATGCTCTAATGTCTTTTTATTATTCATGCCTCTAATTTCTTCAATCTATTATTTTCCTTCATTTTCCTCCTCACATTCAACTTGTGACCATTAACCTTTCTTTTCTCCTAATTTCCTTTATTTTCATAAATAAAATACCAATAATGTATTTTTGCCTTTTCAAAGCCTTTAACATTGCCTTTTCCAATTTCCCCTTAGCCATAAACACATCAAGTGATGCCCACTAGAATATTTTTCTCAACATACAGCTTGGAATAAGTGTCCCTTGATCGTGCTCTTATTTTGCCTTTATTACCTTTTATTACATGAACTTTTAACCCAGGGTTGTTATAGACCCCTCCCCCTTAGAGGAACACCGTCCTCGGTGTTTTGTGACACCTAAAACCAGAAAAACCGCTAAAAATCAAAACATACTGCCCATGGAGATTTATAACCCAGCTCGTTGCAATATTTACAATAACAACCTGCTCAAAAGCAAAACCATCATGACAAACATGACAACATGAAAACCATATCACTTATTGGAGCTTTATAACACAACTCATGGTGGTATTTACAATAGAAACCATACATAAATATGTACAATACCAAAAACTCACTTCCTCCACTGGCAAACAATGAAGGATACATAGCTCGCATCTAAGCATCCATCTCCCATATAGCTTCATCGGGCCCACAGTGCTTCCACCGCACTCTAACTTCCCCATTCTCTTTGTTCTGTAGCATGAAATGTTTCCGCTACAATATGCACTGAGGTTCCGACTAGAATTCTCCTTCTAGTTCCACCCGCAATAACACCAATAAATAACATGATCAACATCCTTTACATATCTTTTAAGCAATGAAACATGAAAAACATCATGGACTTTCATTGTCAAAGGCAATGCAAGTCTATAGGCCACTTGTCCAATCCTCTCAAGGATCTCAAAAGGCCTGCAATGCCATGGTGCCAACTTAGCGCAAGATCCAATCCTTAAGGAGCTCTTCTTAGGCTTGATGCACAAAAACACATGCTCCCCAACCTAAAACTCTTTAAATGCCTTATGCTTGTTTGCATAACTATTTGCTTGTCATGTGTTGCCTTTAAATTCTTCTTTATAACCTGCATTTCTTGTTCCGTGTCTGCCAACATGTCTGGTCCAATAAGTACCATGTTCAATGGCTCACTCCAACTGATGGGAGTGTTACAACTCTGCTCATATAGTGCCTCAAACAGACTCATCCTCGATGACTCCTGATAATCGTTGTTATAAGCAAACTCAACCAGTGGAAGGTACTCCTCCCATCTCCTCTGTTGGTGCATCACATACATCCTCAACATATTCTCCAATATCTTGTTGTCCCTCTCTGTCTGTCCATCTGTCTGTGGATGATAGGTTGTATTAAGGCCAACTTTGTCCCCAAACCTACAAATATCACCTTCCAAAACTTGGAAGAACTTGGCATCCTTTTCTGACACAATATTCTTTAGAACATTACGCAATCTCACAATCTCCCTAACGGAGACCTCTGCTACCTCACTAGTTGAATATGTAGTATTGATTGGAATGAAGTAAGCTACCTTGCTCAACCTATTTATCAAAACCATGATATATTCATGTTGCTTTGAGTTCCTCAAAAGACCTGTAATGAAATCCATGGAAATGACTTCCCACTTCCACTCTAGAATCAAAATTGGCTGAAACAACCCACCTAGATGCTTACACTCTACTTTCACCTACTAACAATCCAAGCATATAGCCACAAACTCTGCCACTTCCTTCTTTAAATTCGACCAATAGTAGAACTTCTTCATTATTGTCAACGTCTTCTTTACATGAAACTCCCTCAAGATAAGCTTCTTGATTTCACTGTCATCTGACACATAGATCTTGTCCCTAAATCTCACCAAGCCATCTGTAGTGAGATGGTAGTCTACATCTTGGTCGCATGTACCCTATTGTAGCATGTGCATAAGCTCCATGTACCTGTCATCCTATTTTCCTACCTATAAGATCTGATCTTGTAAATATGTCCCATATGAGCTCACTATTGCAACATGGTTCAACTACAAATTCTTGCTAAGAGAACCTGCAACCTTGTTCTCCTTACCCTTGAAGTATCTGATCTCAAAGTCAAACTCACTGACTGTGGCCAACCATCTAGATTTCATGGCATTTAGATGCACTTGGTCAAACATATATCTCAACCCACAGTGATCACTTATCAACACAAACCTCTTTCCAAGAAGATAATGTATCCACATCTTCAAGGCATGAATAATAGCTGCCAACTCAAGATCATGATTCAGATAATTATGCTCCTATTCATTCAGTTTCCTTCACTCATAAAATATCACCTGTCCCTCCTACATAAGGACTCCACCAAGCCCTCTCTTGCAAGCATATGTACACACTACGAACTCTTTATCCAAATCTGCAATCTTTCACACTGGAGCATTCGTCAATGAATCCTTCAACTGTTCAAAATTGGTTGCACACTCCTTTGTCCATTCAAACTTATTACCTTTCCTTTGCAATGATGTAATAGGGAGGGCATTGCATGAGAATTTATTGATGAACCTCCTATAATAACCTGCTAACCCCATGAATGATCTTACTTCATCTATATTGCTAGGAGTTTCCCACTCCATGATAGCTCTTACCTTTTATGTATCTACTGTTATGCCTTCCTTGGAGACAACATGTCCCAAGTAGTGCACCTTTTTCTGAAAGAAATTGTGCTTGCTAAGCCTGGCATACAACTATGTTCTCTTAGCAACCTCAAAACTGCTTATAAATGCTCGAAATGCTCTTCCTCATGCTTAGAATATATGAGGATGTCATCAATGAATACAATAACAAACTTGTCCAAATAAGGATTCAACACACTATTAATCAAGAACATAAAAGTAGTTGGAGTATTATTCAAACTGAATGGAACTACAACAAACTCATAATGCCCATACCTAGCCCTGAAGGTAGTCTTGTAGATCTCCTCTTCTTTTATGCATAACTGATGGTATCTTGATCTCAAGTCAACCTTTGAGAACATTGTTGCTCCCTTCAACTAATCGAAAAAGTCATCTATCCTCAGCAATGGATATCTATTCTTGATCTTCACCTTGTTCAATTTCATGTAGTTAATGCACAACCTAAGGGCACCATCCTTCTTCTTCACGAACAATTTTGTTGCACCCCAAGACGATACACTTAGCCTAATGTATCCCTTATCAATCATTTCCTTGAACTGCAACTTCAACTCCACCAACTCCAATGTACTCATCGTGTAAGGTGATTTTGATGTTGGTGCTTCCCTTGGTACCAACTCAATAGAAAAATCCACTTCCCTATGGGGAGGCAAATTTGAAATCTTTGTTGGCAACACATCCTGAAATTGTTGTAACATAGGGTACCTATTGAATATTTTTGTATCCTTGACATCCTTACCCTTGTCACTGGAAATATGAACTGCAAACATTACACAGCCTTTCGTGCAACTATGCTTAGCCTGCATAGTTGTGACTATCCTCACTGATGTAGGCTTCTTCTTTCCCTGCAAGATTCTCTTGTCCCCATTATCATCTAGGCACTCAATAGCCTTGTCATCACCATATACTATAGAAATTTCACCTGTAGAACAAACCGATATATGCAATGTCCTAAAGCATGATACTTGTTCTACTTCTACAAAACATTAAGTGGAAGCGAAATCGATTTCATGAGCAACATCAACCATAAACACATATAATTGATTAAGAGAAATAATCAAACATAACACGGATATATCACTAGGGAAAGCACCAGCATCAAACCCCCAATATTGTATTATCAATCAAGTGGAAATCCTCTTCTGTTTACAAAAAATATCAGCTCAATAGCTATCCTGTACTTCCTGCAATCAAAATATGAAGATGATAGACTCACTATGACTCAATAGGTAGGTAACCATCCATCAATCCCCTATTTCCTTGCGCAATTTTGATTGGGGTCCAATTCATAACATATGAGCATTGGCCCCAAATCATACATGTTGTCAACCATAGGTCCAACTACGCAATCCTTGAGGACACTAGTTCCTCATGCATGCAAGGAATATTCCATGGGAAGATCCAAGCATCTAATAGTACACTATCCCTCATCTGATCTCAACTCGGTCTCTGACAGAACTAACATGCAACAATTATCCATGAGTGAATCCTCAGTTATCTAAAATAGTAGTTGTCACATGCATGCAAGCATTAACAAACTATATTTTATTATTTTAACAACTTGTTAAAATAATCTAACTAGACTTGACTAGTTAGAACTAAGTCAATTGATTCTCTCGTTATAGAACTCATACTTATTCCCTCAATCAGTGGAGGAAATTAAGGATAAATTCCTCAACCAGTGGAACAACTCATGTGCATGGTCACAAAGACTTCAAATTCGAATTTCCTTAACTAATTAACTCACCTGAATTAATTAATTAATATTTCCAACTACTGTTAAGACCAAAATTAATTTTACTTCCTATAAAGAGACTAGGGACTGCTATAAATAGGAAGGGACCCAGAAATGCTATTTTTAGAACTTTCTATTTTTAGCAGTTTCACCTCTCACCCAATGTGGCCAATGACTTCACTGGCAAAACTACTATTTTTAGACATGCTATTTTTAGCAGGTCTATTTTTAGCACATTCTAAATTTAACATTTCTTGTTGCACTTTTTTCAACAATGGTTTGTCCCGGCATGGGCTTGGGGATGGGTTTTCAACTGTGCCACCCATGGGTTTTGTCTTCCTGTATCTTCTGGGAAAGGGTTGAGGGTATTTCTCTGTCTGTTTAGGAGACAAATTGTTTGTGTTAGAGCCAATTTCCATGAACTCTTCCCCTCTGGGAGTCCTTTCAAGCTTACAAATGTGGCTTCGCGATGGTCTAGGTATTGGGTTAGTCCTTATGGTGTAAGCCCCACAGTTTTCCTCAAACCTTTTTCTGATTGTTATGATAATGGGCTCTGGGTTGTAGAGGTTGTTTCTCTGTTTGGGTCAGATGGTAAGGATGGCATGCATTGTAAGAGAAGGGATGAAGTCCCTCATATTTTTTTATTGGACATCATTGTTTCGTGCTTCTCCATTTGTAGGTGTGTGGGGAGGTAGTGTCACCTAGAAGCGGGAAGCTTCTAGGCTCGTGCTACCATCTATGCAAGAAATGTGGCCTACCCTTTTCTCCACTGCACACTGCAAGTACGTGACAATGGATCAAACGGCCACTGCAAGCGGTCGTGGTAGGAAAACTAGGGGGCAAGCAAAGGCAGAGCAGCCCAGCTCCTCTCAAGGAAAATCGAGAGGTCACAAACCTATTTCTAGCATCATAAATGATGTGGCCACAAAATATTGTGAATGAATGAGTGAGGAAATCCAAAAGATAATCGAGGAATGGGAATCAGACTTGAACCAGCAAATTAGATCAATGGAAATTGAGGTGGAGGATTGGCATGCTATGGTGTTGGACCCAAGACACACTCGTGGTCATGTTACTCAATTCAAACAGACCCTCTACCTGTACTAGTCCATAAATAGTGTATTGGGAAAGGCCTTGGAGCAGGTCTCAGTAAGCATGGAAACAACGGTACAAGACTTCCCTAATTATAAATAAGATTTTCAGAAGTTCCAGTTTCAGATTCAAAAACAAGATGGTCACCTTCGTCGAATTGAAGAACACCTCCCTTAGATTCTCTCGCAGACAGAGCTTCCGAGCTCTAATGCTAAGGACTCGGCTTTGGTGGAGTCTATGTTTGCTGAGAGAGAAGAGTAGTCTACTAGCTGGTTTATCAATTTTTTTTTCTTTTGTATGCGGAAAGCTTTTAATTTCCAGAATGTTTCTCCTTTTGTTTATGGGAAAATAGTATCTAGGCAAGGCAAAGACATACAAACTTATCTAGCTTGGTTAGAAAGACTAATTTTTTTTGTTATTGGATGGAATATCACATTGTTAGGTGGCCAACAAACTCGGTTTCCCTTAGGGCAAGTTGAAGCCACCTAACTATCTATTATGTGGATGTAACTTGCTTTTATATTAATGAAAATGGAAGGATCTACCAAGCTTATTGTTGTCACTTACTGCAAAATGTGTTCTCAACTACCCAAAGTGCAAAAGAGAATCGAAGTTTGCACCCATATTCCAAGCCACAAAAATAATCAAATCCCAAATTAGACCCTCTCCAAAGGAAAGTGCTTTGAGCAAGCTTTACAATGGTATGTGGAAGCCCAAAAATGGACTTCTGGGTCAGGAGATATCGCATGTTAAAGTTAAGTGTTTTGTCACCGTTGAAAGGAAATAGGGGAGCAGAGGTCTGATATCGAAGATCGGCGATCAGAGGATCAAGCAGCATGACATATTGGTTCCTCACATAAAAAAGTTTGATATATTGGAGGCAGAGATTGGTGATCGCAATAAATCGAAGATCGGTGATCACATTTCGGCGATGTGCGCACTAAAGCAATTGGGCTTATCATCGATCACGCATCGGTGATCACACTTCCGGGCAAGCTCATCGGTGAACGATGATCGGCAATATTAAAGTGACCACTATAAAGGAATTACGGGAAAATAACATCAATAGTGTAAACTTTCGGGGAGTGCCAATTACGATTAACAAAGAAATTCAACGCAAAACCAAGGGTGGATGGACCCTTTTTCTCTCTCTTCTAGAGGGCCACGTGGCAGAATACCATTTGTCCTAATAAAGCCACATGGTGTCTAGAGTCATCATGGCATGGTAGTACGAAGGACACGTGGCACATAGATTTGGAATTTTCAGGGGCCATAGTGGGTTGAAATAGGGTGACATGTGTCACCACTCACAAGGTGACACGTGGCAGAGTATGACGTCAAATCGACAATCAGTGATCGACGAAATTGAAATGTCACAAATCCATAGTTAAATCCCCGATTGGAAATCGTTGATAAGGGGACTCTAATGTGGGGGCTGGTTCACGGTCACAAAGGAATAAAAAATCAAAGGCAGAGCTAGAGACCAAGCACTAAAGGGCCATCGCAATCAGAGATTGCAAACATGTTGCGGCTCCAATATAAAAGCCCCGACTGGAAACCTCTGATGTAGAGGAGCTCAGATATTTGGCTAAGCACGCGATCGCTACAGGAACTTAAAGGAAAAGGGCGAAAATCACTTTATAAAGGGAAAAAGGCACCCAGACAGGAGTCTAAAGGCTCTAGCACCTTACAGCTAAGCACCTGGTCATATCTCCTGGTAATATGAAGAGAATTACATAAAGGGGCTAAAGCAAAGGGAGCCAAAGATCTCGAAACTCGCCTATTTTGTAATGTTTTTAAGTGCAAAGTGCCAATACTGAGAACCTTCGATATAGTATTATGGCAGCGTAACTAGGTATATCATGGCTCTGATAGTGTTATACATGAAGTCTAGAGGGGTGAATGAGTCGGCAATTGTGTTCAAAATCTTTTATGATCATCATGGGTGATCACTCCCGGTTCTTGTAAGTAAAGAATTAAAACAGTTGAGACTGAAAGCGACAAGAAACTGGCCGAGAGAGTATAAGGCATAACGTGTCATGTTTAGGGGAAATCACAGGGACGATTGGGAGATATTTTCCTCACCATCATTTCAGTTTCACATGTTAATTCGGTTTTGTTGATTTTGTTGTTTTGTTATTATGTTTTAAAGAAAAACATCTTTTCTATTGTAATAATTTGGGGTGATAGAGCCTTACATGCCAAGACAGCTAGTCTAGCAAATAGTTGGATGCTCAGGCTGAGATATTTTTGTAACTTATTTCCAAGCTCTCCCTCTATATATAAAAGGAAGGAAGAAACACTTAATTAAGGTCCTGGAATTCTGCTCCTAAGAGGTCTAAATTTTGTGATTCCACTTTTGGTTTTAATTGCTTGTTCATAAGGGACTTGAGCGATTCATTGTTGAATGTAAATGGACTAGTGATTTGGACTCTTCAAGGTTAATGAAACTATTATGTTGATTCCTATCAGAGCAATGAGCAGTGTGTTTTCCTCTTTGTATTTCATTTCATGTATGTTTCCCTTCTGTTGTAACATGATTAGTTTTGATAGTTTAAATTTACTGAAATAATAGGTTTTAGTAGTTTATAAATAATAAATGGGTCTACAAGAGTAAATGCACCCTCAAAATGTAAATTTAAGTTTCATTAGCTAGTTGATTTAGTTAATCATCAAACATGATTAAAATGATGTAATAAAGTAAATTCAAACATGGTTTACAAACCTCTGAGAACGAATTTTCAAAAAATGAAAGAGGTTTTTGTTTATAACATCGTCATGTACAAAAATTTCTTTCAGTTTTGTAATAGCTATTATGGATTGGGAGATGAAAATGCATCTTTGAAGGGATGTTTTCTAGAAATTTCCTGTTTTAGTCACCTTTTTGCAGAGGATAGTGTGACTAAAAAAAGATGAATATTTGGAAACTGGAAGAGATTTTGGTTCATAATATTCCAAAATACAAAAACCAATCTCACTTTTCACACAGGTGTCATGGGTTGGTATATAAACTCTCATCGTGTTTAGCCTATTTTTCCAACTATGCAATGCCCTGTTTAAGCCACCTTTTTGCAGAAACTATTGTGGATAATTAGAGATGATTCTTGAGAAAATAAAGGAGGTTTGTGTTCCTAAGATGCTCAAGTACAATAACCTACTTCATATTTTACTCAGTTATTACATAATCAGAGATACAAGTACATCTTCACAGCCTATTTTTCAGACTGTGTAAATTCCTTTTTAGACATCTTTTTACAAAAAGTATTTTGAACAGTTGGAGCTGAATTTTGGGAAACTGAGAGAGGTTTATCGTAATAACATATTCATCTACAATAGGCTCTCTCAATTTTTACAGAAATATCTCAGATTGAGATATACAAAGGCATGATTGGACCTTATTTTGCAAGATTTCGGGAGGAAAATGCTCAAAGACAGTTAGGCCACTTCATCGACTAAGAGTTGCAATTCAATTTGAATTTCTCTTTTTTGTAAAGAACAATTTATAATGATAGTGCCAAGTAGATACATTAGTTTTTAATGTCCTATATTTTAGTTCTATTTGTGTAAAATAGTTTAAGATATTTGTAAACAAATCTTGATATTTTTTCAAGATATTTTAGTTTAGAATTTGTATAAATGCTTCATCAATTGAAGTAATTGGTGTTGGCTTTTGATGCCAAGACGCTTCACTCTGTAATAAGGCTTTTTTTGTAGTTTTTCTAATGAAAGCCTTACAGCTCTAGTTTTGACAGAATTGTGTGCTTCGAGTATGTTTTTCCAGTTTTTCATATCTTATTTCTACACATGATAAAAGTGTTTATAGGAAGGTCTGCAAAATCATTATCTTTAGAAAGAGATTAATTTATTGGATTGTTTGTTCATCATAACTCCTCTTTAACTGGTTTTGTTTTGTGCTTTCTGACAGCCATTAAAATAGATTAGCTTATTGGACTATCTGTTTGAAATAGCTCCTATTAGAATTGGTTTCAGTTTGGCCTTCTTGAATACTCTGAATATGTCTTGTTAGGTTGTAGAAATCTTCTACACGCATCCAAATTTCCCTAGTTGTTAAGTAGTTAGTTTGACTGCTCAATTATTAGGAATCCGCTTACATTCTTCTACCATAGTTCTTGAAAAAGCTAAGTCATTCTGTCAGGCTGGAAGTTGACACTTTCAGAAGGGACCCTGTGAGAGAGGCCTTTAATCATGATTATGGATTGTCATTGATCGCCAACCACCCCCAATTAAAACCATAAATTTGGTCATTGTGCTTCAAAGGCTATTGTTTAGTGACAGGTGAATAGCATTAAACAAAGCCTCGTAACAACTGAGGTAGCCCCCTCTAGTTCAAGGGCTAGCTTGAACCTAATGGCTGGTTGAATTGGTTTCTTGGCATAGTTTTTGCAGCCAAGGACTGCCTATGAGAAACATGTACAACACCTTCTACCGAAATTGTGTAATGAAGTTGCTAGTTTCTCTTTCTCATGGTTATATGTATGTTGCTAGGTAGTAATAGTCCCTTTGTTAATTAAATATTTACTTATGTACCTTTATGAGCACAGATTTACTTATGTTGATCAGTGACAAGTGTGTCCATGAGGTATAGAGTATGAAACCTTAATTCGCGCTCCACAATTCCTATCATTCCACCTCTTTGGTCTTCCATCTTCTACCAGCATATTGTTGCTTAGGATTGTATCGTTCACAGCCCTATGCATAGAATTACTTCCTTTCTCTCATCCTCTTCATTTTACTACAACTCCAAAATTAGGTTGCATGTTGTTGTGCGTTGGCCACCAAAACCATACATTTCTCTTTGAGATTGGCCCGATTTACCCCCTGTGCATTTAGATCCATGTATTTGCTTGAGTTTACATCGATGAAGGACTATTGAACCAAGCCCCCCTTCATTATATTTTCCAACTACGTAACAATTGGAGTGCAGCAGAAAGCCTTACTCATAATATCCAAAATCACTCCTCTCTTTAAGATGTCCTAGGCACTAGTCTACAATCAACCCAGAGATTGTCTCTAAGAAGCTTTCATATCTCCTGAAGCACGTGTGCTATAGGTGCTAGAAAAAGCGACAACATTTCCATATATATAGAGAGAGAGAGCACAAGGAATCAAACTAATGACTTAACATCTAAAAATGCTTTCACAACACACCCATCACTCTCTATCCAAAACCCATAAACATATATACACACTTTCATTTTTAATAGATATATATAACTATATATAATTTATACCCATTATTTTAATTCTTAATTTTTTAATAAATATGAATATATAAAACGAAAAAATAAAAAGAGTTTGAAAAAACCATGAGTCCTGGTTTTATTTTTAAATATCTTAAAATAAACATATATTCTATTTATCTATATTTTATATGCATGTTAGTGATACTATTTGTTTCTATACATTACATTATATTACATAATGACCGAAAGAAGTGATTTTATCCATAGTCAATGCTACAAGAATTAACTCAGGTACGTTTATTTTAGATCATGCACTATTTCAGAATTGCCATGGATTTGAAACTATGGAGGGAATTGCCGAGTTTTCAATTGGGACAACAAAATTCACATCCACTTGTTAATTATAAAATTAGTTGTTTTGTTGGTAAGATAAACATTTATAATCAAACTAGTTGGTCTTTAAATACATCCAAAATAATATAATCATTCTTCTTGCTTTGATTTACGCTAACAGGAAGTGATATGTAGTGAGATGCAACTACATAAGCCCATCTTTTCAAATAGTGTTTTCCTTAATTCAACACAGTTTATTTGATGGGTGGCTAGTTGCAACTTTTATGGTGTGCATTAACAATTTATTATTTTTCTTAAATATCAAATTTAAGACTTATTATTTTTCATAAATATCAAATTGTGGATTTTTTTTAGTGGATTCATTGTCAACTTAAATAAAAACTATGGAATGGAATAGTAAGAGAAAAATTAAGTTATTTTATATTTTATATTTTTTGTTTTTTATTTTATTTTAAAGTGCTTTTTGTCTTACTTTAGTGTGAGAAGTATTTTTATAGCGGGATATAAAGAAGATGAATAATTTTTAATTGTTTAATCTAGAATTGACACAATTTTTTAAAATATAATTAAAATATTATATATATATATATATATATATCTATATATATATATATATATATATATATATATATATATATATATTATATATATATTATTTTTAATGAAAAACAAAATAAATATGTACCTATTTTATTATTTTTAATTAAAAATTATAAAATATCAATAATCGTATTTTTATTGTATTTAATATAAATTAAGATATAATATTTAAGAGAAATATTAATAACAAATAAATATTTCATATAAGGTGTTTAGATATCTCTATTAAATAACATAATTTTATATTAACATTATATCGAGAGGACAAAGTAGCCTCCTTGTGGATGCCAAGCATAGAGGAGCCCTTAAAAGCATTGAAGTGTCTGACTTATGCTACTCATTTGTTATTTTTTGACAATGTTATTTTGTTTTGTGATGGTTCGAGGTAGTACTTGGATTCTTTTATGCAGACCCTTGCTCTCTTTGAATAAAAACGAGTATGATGGTCAACTATGACAAATCTTTTATCCTTTTTAATGGTCTCTCGGAGGTGGAAGTGAGAGTTGCTAGTCAGGGCCTTCAAATTCAATTTTATCCTCTAGAAAGTGGTCTCAAATATCTTGGATTTCACCCAAGCCAAATGATTACAAAAAGGCATTATGGCATTGGCTCCTTGCCAAGCTTAGAAAGAAGCTTAAATATTGGAGTTTTCAATGGATTTCTAGATCTGACAGGTTGATTCTTACAAAATCAGTGTTGGAAGCAACTCTAATTTTCTGGTCCTCCCTGTTTTGGATCCCTAAATCAACTCTTTCTAGGATTCAGAAAATTTGTTGCAGGTATTAATGGGTTGGTCACAAAGAATGTCATATTTTTGAGTGGGTTAAATGGGATAGAATATCCTTTCCCAAACCCTGGGGAGGTTGGGGGCTGAAAAATATTCATTGCTTTGCCAGATATCTAGTGGCCAAGGTGGGTTGGAGATTAATATCCTCAAATAATTTGTGATTGAAGTGGTATTAATTAAATAGTTTCTTTTTTGGTCTTTAATGGAGTGGATTTGGGCCCCTCACTAAAGGAGACCTAGTTTTTTTGTTATTTGGAAGGAACTATTGCGTTCCTTCCCTGTTATTAAAAGGGAACTAGTTTGGAAAGTTGGTGGCTCTCAAGTTCATGTCAAAATCGACCCTTGGGTTGGTTGCAATCAAACTTATTTTCTTCCTCCTGAATTTGTGGATTTTCTACAAGCTCAAGGTCCTCCAAGTTTAGCTCATGTGGTAGATTAAGCAAGTTCATTAATTTGGGGACAAGGATGGATGCCAACGTATCAGCTCAATCTTCTAGAGGAATGGTTAGAATTAGGGAACAGATTCATTAATTGTTTGAATGCATCTCATGTCAGTATCAGGAACAGGGAGGACATGCTTATCTGGCCCCATGATAAGTCAAGAATCTACACTCCTAGATCAGGTTTTGGGTTCTTAATTGCTGATATGATGCCTAGAAATCTCACCTGGTGATGGAATAAGATCTAGAAAATCAAATGCCCAGCAAAATCTCGTCTCTTGAAATGGTGTTTGCTAGAAAATTGAGTGCCTACTGGGGATATGCTTATCAGATGTGGTATTATTTGGTCCTCATAGTGCTCTCTTTGTAAATAGAATTCCAAATCTATCAATCACCTTGTCTTATTTTTCTCCTTTGCCTCTATTGTTTGGTCCTCTACAATAGCTGTGTCAGGGGTAAATTTTCAATGGAAAGGGGATTCTTATGTGGAGGCCTAGGGACGGTGGTGAAACTTAGTTTTTCCAAAGAAGCTTAGAGCTTTTCTCTTCTCATTTCTTGGGGAATCTGATTGGCCCATAATGCTGAAGTTTTTCTAGATAGATCCTCTATTCTAGACATTATCGCCACAAAAGTTGTAGCATCCTTTTCCCTTATTGTTGATCTTAATGCTCCCTCTCATCAGCGTAATGTTGTTAAAGAGTCCATCGGTCCTTCTCTCCCGTGGTCTTTCTTTTATAGAGTATCTTCCAAGGAAGGCCTGTGCGAGGGTGGAATCGCTATGTATCTTTCGAATAGGCATTATTATTTGATGAAAGTTGGTATGGGTCTGGGAACGATAATTTCACTAAAATTATGAGTCTTAAGCTTCTCTTTTTGTTCACCATTGAAAACAATATCCATCATTTTCATATTTTTGGAAACTCTCAATTGCTTTTCAATTGGTTCAATAATATTTCTAGATGGTGTGTTCATACTCTTGGTCCTATTCTGAAGGAGATTCTCATGTTAAAGTAGTATTTTGATTATATATTTGTTTCTCACATTTATATGGAAAGAAATGGGACAGCTAATATCTTGTCCAAAGAAGGCATTGCTTATAATGTGGGAACTTGGCAAATAGAATATTTCAAGGAGCACCAACATTACAGATATTTCCACAAGTTGTTTATGGACAATCCTTTGTTGGTTTAATTTGATTTTAATATGTCTTTCCAGTTTTTTTGTTTTTTTTTGATATGTTTTATGTACATATATGTATATTTTAGTTGGGTTGTAACAGCCAAACATATTACGCTCTCTTTTTTGAACTTTATGATGGGATGGTTGCTCTTTGTAGCCATATATAGTGATATCTGATGTTTTTATATTTATGTTTCACAATATGATATGATGTCTATGTTTTGATGTGGCATGTTGAAGGCTCTTTCAGAGTGCTTAAAGCACATATAAAATGTAATTTTCATACCTCGTAATGAAAGTTACAATTTTTTCCTGGAAAGACAAAAAACAAACAAACAAACATTATATCCAAAGATAAAATAATTGAAAATGAAGAAAATTGTATACTTCATTTTTTGTAATTTCACAAGGTATATGATTTTACTTTTTAAAAATATGTCAATATAAACTTTAAAATATTTAAATATCAAAACAAGGTTCGACTAGAAATGCTTGGATGATCAAAGGATACTCTATTTATAACTATGGGATTAATTTAGCAATATTTCATTGTGATTAAGTTGAAATGTCTAGTTAGAGTTAAGATGTTATTGTTGTTGATACATATGGCTTGAACTACATTTGGCTTGAGTTACCTAATAGAGTCAATTATTGTATCTAGTTTATATTTAAATTTAAATTTCACTAATATCTAACCGTATAGTGATAATGAAACTAAATGGAACATAACTTGGATATTGATCTATGTTTTCTCTTTAGCTTTGTTAAATAAAAATTATTAACCAAAAATTTATTTCTCCATAAAAAGTGACAGCACACTCATTATTTTATATAACCAAAAATGAATACACTAGGATAAGAACTAATTCTCATGAGCTTCGAAGTGAAACCAGACTGTGGTCTACTCTTAAGACTCTCTAGGATGATAGAATTTGTCATATTTGCAATACTAAGAATGTGGAAGATGAAAAACACTTCATTTAGACTGCCTGACTCTTACTCACATCCGCTTTCAATTCACTAACATATGTCACACTTACAATCTTCTTGACTTATTAATCTAACCCAACTATAGCGATCTTGGAGTGCTTCTTTCTCTTCTTTTTATCACAGAAACAAGATTTTAAAGAATCACAATTAGATTAATTTTCTTTTCTTGAGGTCCGATAGACCGCATTCTTCTTAATGGACATTAATCATCATCATCATCATCATTATCATTAATAAATATTTAATATAACCAAATATATATAAAAAATAAAGGGAATAATGAAATTCAATAACAATCTTCTAATTCATTATAACAAAGCTTAAAGTTAATTATTTTGTATAAAAAAAAATAATAATAAAAATAAATAAATAATTATTAATATTTTATTTAATTTTATTTAAAATATAATGTACAATTTTATTTGAGTTGAAGATTTTTAGTGGGAGGGTGAACTTGTGTTGTTGTTTCAAAGAAATTGGTAGGATTTAAATATATAAATTTTCAATCAAGTTTTATTATTTCAAATAAACTTATATTCACACATATCATTTGAACCAAATAAACTAAAAATTATATGCACGCAGTTCATGTATACAAATAAGTGACATGCCACCACTTGGCTCTTATTTTTTATTAGAAATGTGAAAATATCAATTGAATATACAAATTGTTTGAGATGCATGAATTGTTTTTCATGGAGAGAAGTGGTTGTCTTAAAGTTGGTTATCCTTGCTCTGTACTTCATTTTGTGAGGTATGATCACCTTTACAATTCTTTCATTGTGGGGAGTTGCAAACCTAAACCCTTGCTTACTCTTTTGCTTAATTTGTTGCTCGATTTTGACAACATATTAATAAGTGATTTGTTATGAGGAGATACCCAAGAACTCCATCCTTATTTGGATTTCTCGTGTAAGTCATTCTAGTAGTTTAAAAATAAGTGTTTTTCATAATCTTTGATACCTATTTTAGAGTTCAAGGTATAGAAGATATTGTTGTACTCTAACACCATCTAGTCTCTCTCATGATACAAATATTTCCATCTCAAGTATTGGTCATCATAGTTTCCAACAAGGTGTAACTCCTCCTTGAGGGCATCCACAAAATTTTCTCATGCGAGTTCTATCCTAAATGTTGTAGACTCATATCTAACATGGATTTCCCAGTAAGTGTCCCACCAATATTTGACATGGGGAAGGGACTTAAGGAGTGCGAAGGTGATATTTTCGCTATTGAATAAATTTTGAGCAAAGTAATAACCTTTTAATACATTTAATCATTTATCTAAAGCATTTCCATTTATATTGCCTTTAAATAAAGGAATGTGAAATTTAACTTTTAAATTGAAGGGTTTCTCACCTATGAAATAAGTGTTTCTCTATCATTATTGGTAGTTATCGAAGGATATAGGTGAAACTATCCATCATCTCCTCCCTCTTTTGTATAAGGGAGTCCTTGAGAAATAACTTGATATGATATGTTACTCCACCATATCTTATTTCTCTCACCATGGGAGGAAATTTGAGACAGTGATAGTGGTCTTCCTCAAGCTCAATTGGTTTGAGACTCAACTCCCTATATCATGACCTCATTGGGGAAATGCATAAAGAAACAACAAAGGGAAAATTCCTCTAAAACCATATATCTGGATTAGGTAGGAGTGATATTAAGCTAGGAATATATAAAAATGAAACATGAAGAGATTGAAAAGACCACAATAATATAATGAATCCCAAATACTATTAATGAATGAAATGGGAAAATACCCTAAAATGCAAAGCAATACAAACATAACTAGAATGGCAGTAGCTTATGTTTGAAGAGATATGTGTCAACTACTCTCATTTGTAAGAAGACAAGACAAGAGACAAAAATTGCCTTTCAACATAAAGTATGATTCTCTAATATGAAAAAACCCTAACCTGATTTACTGATATTGCAAAAGGAATGTGAGTCTTAATTAAGGATGCTAGTTAATACATCACTTACTAGGGATACAAATTTTGCATACAAACTCTATTTAGGGTTTTTGTTAGACTATTACAAGCTTACTCCATGGTCTATGAGTTTGGTAGGATACACAACCAAAGATCTCGTGGCATGTGTCATCTTCCAAAAACCCTTGGAAATGTCCAAAAAAAAAAATGAACATTCAAGACATAAAAAAAACTCTAGTAAAACTGCCAAGATGCGTAACCATTACATGGAACAAGTGGGTATCCACTACTATTCACCTAGACTATTTATGGTTTAGTAATATTAATTTTCTTCTATTAACTATTTATAGTATAAAAATAAGATTGATATTCTAACTTGGGATTAATGGTCTCTTTAAGTACATTAACTCTCTTTTTCTCTATTTTTTAACTACACAACAATTTGCTTTTAATTTTTTTTTGTGATTGTTCTCTTAATGGCATCAATGTTTTGAATAGTGATCTACCCTAATATCCTCCAATGGTGTAACTAAGAATCAACATCCTTATGCCACACTCTCTTTAGTATCAAGTGACTTTTAATCAAATTTGAAGCGATGTGAGGAAGCCTCTTATCCTTCATGTTAGTTATCTTATGATTGTACATTAGGTACCTAATCATAGCTTTACTCTGGTAGAAACATAATCTCTAAGAGAAGGATTGGATATGGTGTATTACTTTTAAGATTATAAACTATGAAACACTTATGGATTTAGTAAATTTCCCCTCTATAAATTCTATGACTTCAAACTTCAAATAAGATTACTAGAATCACAAGTGTATAAAAGAGGGCTTTATTTTTCCTAAAACAAAATATGTTAAATTGCTTTATAATTGTCCTCACGAGAATTAGGATTTCCATCCTCCATTAATCATTTTATCAGCATTATAGTTCCAATTGAACTTGTTACAAATGTTAACTCCAAGATATTGTATGAACTAGCTTCCTCTAAGTTGTTTTTGTCATATGAAAAATTTGGGTAAGTGATTTTCTTGGACTTGATTATCATAACCTTTGTCTTATGAGTGTTCAATGGCATACTAAAGGTAGAACAAAAATATTTAAATATTTTTATTTTCTTTTCAAGAGTAGATAGTTTCCTTATAGAAATAATAATATTATCAACAAAAAGAAGATTATGATGACTATTCTAGTCAAAATAGTGTATCACAACTCATTTTTTTCAAATATGCATTTATCATGTCAATATAAATGCTAAAAAGGGTTGGTAATAAATCACATCCTTGCTTAACCCACATATTACAATTAATTTCCTATAACCAACCCTCAGTAGCCCTGAACTTAGCAATTACTTTCTCTTACAACCATATCACTACAGCACTAAACTCAAAAGGAACCTTTAAACCTTCTCATTTCTTCCATGGGTTACATGTAGGAACCATATAAAAAAATATCGTAATGTCAACAAAGCTACATCGAAGATTGATTTTGTTATTTCATATTTATTATACAATAATCATAAGAGAAATGACATTGTTTATGATTGGATGATGGCTTCTAAAACTAGCTTCGCCTTTTTCTCATTTTCTGTGACTTGTAGGCCATAAGATAATCTTATTTTACTAAAATAATCCCTTGTAACTTAGTTAAATGTTGACTAATGATAATGGTCCTATAAATACTTAGGGATATTATAGTGACTACTTTGAAAATATAGGAACAATGAGGCTTTCAAGTCAAGCCTTAGGGAAACCATGTTTTCTTTTTACATTGAAAAGCCTATCAATATGAAAGATAAGAACACGGCCTCCAAATTTTTAAATGTTCACTTGATAATCTTAAATGTCCTTAGCTTTACCTTTTGTCATATGCTTAACCCAAAACTCAATGTCCTCCAAAGTAAAAATATCTTGGATTTAATAAGTGACTAAAAGATTTCTACAACATTAGGGGATTCATAAATATTTTAAGGTACAAGTTCTAATCATTCATAGCAAAAATATGAATTTCTTTTAGTTTTCAAATTAGATTCTCCTCTGTAATGTTTTTGGTTTGAATTTAGAAAATTCTGTAAGTTTAAAATGCTTTCCTTTTTTTCCAAGGAAAAGGAAAAAATCTTAAGGAAACCCAATGAATGCTTCCCCGCATTCATGGATGGGATTCCTAGTAAACCCATTGACATAGAGTATCATGTCTAACCTACGGTGATTTGAACTAAGCACCTACTAGCATGGAACTAGCCAAATCCCCAACAACATTAGTGACAATTGATTCAGCTAACCCCTTGGGCTTATCATGCATAATTTATCCCTTTTTTTAATTAATGTTCTGTAATTATTTACATTGATATTTTTTAGAAACTCATGAGATGCTTCCTTAGAAACCTTCCTATCAATGTTATAATCTCTAATATATCAAATTTGATCATTTGAATATCATTTTTTGAAAAAAAAATAAAAGAGTAATTATTCATACATGTTGAGAACATTTTTGTTAAAGACATTCCTAGGCAAATCTTGAGATAAAATGTAGGCGATGTTTCCCTACATCATGGATGACATCCATTATAGATTTATCAATGTGGACTAATGTATCTCTCCCAAGGGGATTCTAACCACCTATTGGCATGACTAAACTAGCCAAATGCCCATCAACAATGGTGACAATTGGTTAAGCTAACCACTTGAACTTGGTTTTATTGTAAAGTTATGATAAATTTCTTCAATGTCTTTGTTTCTTATTAGAAGATTTACTCCTTTTTTTTAATCCAAGTGAAAAATATTGGCTATGATTTGGTCAAAGATCAACTGAGTTTCACTATTATAACTTTATTTCATGGGATTTTTATGTAGGGAAACGTTGAGAGTTAGAACTAAAGGTTTGCGATATGAGTCAAGCCCATTTTTAGTTGTCATATAAAAATTAACAATTTGGTTGAAAAATGGATATCCAAAATTCACATAGCCAACCACATTATTTCCAATCCCATTAATACTTAATTAAGCTAGAAATTAATTAAGTTCTATTAGAATAATACATAACAAAATATTAACATTAATATTATCAAAATTTAGAACATCAAACTAATTATTAATAAAACAATTAAATAACAATAAATAAAATTAAATTTCAAATGAGTCGGCCAATTTATTATTTTTGTAGCCATGCCATTCTCATATTTATACCTATCTTTTACCTTCCTTTCTCCTCACAATTTGTCCTGAAGATGAGTCTAGTTTCAGACTCGAAACGTCGACTGAAAAACATGAGCACTGTGGAAAATCCGAGCTCCTTTCAAAAATCACACCACAGTAGTCTGCAATCCAAAATACAAGTCTGATTCCATTTGAATTTTTCCGTTGGTTCAAACTATTGCAAAGTATTATATCTTGGAAAATACAAAGTTAAATCAATTTGGCATCAAACAATTTTTTAATTAAATATTCAAAGTTTATTATGTTATTAAGCCATAAAAGAAGCCCCATGTAAATTCCTAAACAGTGAGTTATATTTCTACTCTTATATTAGTATTGTTGGTTGGACCCTTTAATTGTAATTGTGCCGTTTGTCTCTATATGTATATACTAAGGACACATGGTTTTAGAGTCATGTCATTCTTGTACATTTGTTCCATTATAAAATAAGGTTCCCCCTCGAAGAGGCTTATCTTTCTTATATATATTTATCAAGGTGTGGAGCTTCTTTTCTCTCTATTTTCAAGTTATTTTGGCATTTGTTTCCTAACATTTAGTATCAAATACTATGATCATATGGTTTTTCTCCTTCAATCAAGACATCTTGGAATATATAATTTTTTTGGGGGATGTTTCAGATAGAAAAATTTTGAAACCAAGGATGAATATTGGGTTGTAGATGGAAAAACAAATGCAGAACGTAAGTTATACTTTCAAAGGTATAGTCAATCAAAGATAGGTTCTAATCTTGAAATCAATTTTAAACAAGCCATCTTAGCATATTCACTATTGCATTTTTGACGGGAAGTTTTAAATGGAAAATTTTTTAGGAGATTGAGAATAAAAATCATGGTATATTAGATAGTACAAATTTCAAGTTATGGTTCATTATAATTTAGGAGACAAAATCTTATGGAAGATAAGGTTTGTGACTAATCTTGAAATAAGTTTTAAATGAGTCATCTTGGAATTTCTATTATAACCTTTCCTTTTAGTTGAAGTTTTAGACTCTTAAATTTCTAGAATTCTAAGGAGACACAGTGAATTACATGTGGAAAAATGTTCAATTTTAAAACAATATAATTTATGATATATATCATGTGGAAGTTAGGGCTTTTGACTAGTCCTAAATTAGCCTTAAATATGCCATTCTGCTATAAAGAAAAAATTAGTGAAGTTTCAAATTGTGAATTCTTTAAGAGTTTGGGAAGACATATCATAGTACCACAAGCCAAACTTTTAGACTCAAAATGGTGCTGGAAATTAATATTATATTGAGAGGGAGGTGAATCTGTATAATACACTTTTTAGCAATTTAAAGAATTATTAGACACAACCATTCAACATTCAAGATGAAAGATATATCTGGAAACTCATCTGCTATAAAACCACAAAAATCATGTCTAAATATTGTTGTAGGCACCAACTTACCGTTACATTAATTTTACTAGCACCAACCAAAAGGAGATACCCATCCCCTAATATTTATAAGCACCAAACTGAAGGAGATATCCGGCTCATGATTTACAAGCACCAACCTAAAGGACACTTCAATCCCCTAAGAGTTATAGGCACCAACCCGAAGGAGACTTTTATCCCCTAACATTTATAGGAACCAACGTGAAGGAGATTATAATTCCCTAATATTTACAAACACCAACCTAAAAGAGACTCTGATCCCCTAATTTACAGGCAAAACCCAGACTACCTATTAAATCCCTTTTTCATACATTTTCAAACTCAAATCCACAAGATTTCTAATCAAACTTCTTGATCTTTTATCTAACATTTAGTTCCTTACTTACAATAACAATCTACACATTCTTAATTAATTCACTTATCCTTGCACAACTTTGTGCATCATTATTCTCTTTCCTGATCCTAATCTTACACTGGCCATCATCTGCTTATGGTCTCTTTATCTCTTGACTTTAGCTACAACTTAGATATGTTCTGATCTATGTGGTTGTCACTGCACTTTTACTTTGTAATATATTCAGACTTTATCTGCTTCAAACGAACCTCAAATCTGCAAATTGATACATTTTTTTCTCCTCTTTATTGACTTTGATCTCACACTACTCAATCTTGGCTTACACTTTATTCTTCTCTCGAGTCAGATGCAACTCAAATACAACTCAAATATGCATTCAAATTTTCTTTTGGATTTGCCTCTACTATCAACTTAACTTAATGTTCATCTTCATCTCATATCTACATTCAGATCTATTTTGGGCTCTACTTCCTTCATGTCTTGGTCTACTACAACTCTCTTGATCTTTTCAACTACCCAAGCCTAGCACATGCTACAGTGTTTAATCAATATTTATAGCTTAAGGACTTTGCTACCATGGGTATTGATCCATGCTTTTCACCCACGGTATTATGAACCTATTACCAATTCCCAAGCTACATTCTATTCACAGGTAGTATTCTAGTAGTTCCCTCACGTTCTTACATGCATCTTTCCTCTTGTTTATGTGGAGCTTGTTGACAAGAAAAGTTTCTTATGCTCTGTTGCCAACTTCCTCAAATCTTACTAGGCGAGTGAGATAATGGGACTATGTCCGAGGTTTATTGCCCTGAATTAAACTACAATAAAACTATATACAATATATTTGTACAATGAAATAAAACAAAATTATTTACAACAAAGAAACAAATGAAAGGGAGATCATATAAAAAATCATGCACATTATGTAACGTAAATAATTTTAAATTTGGGCAAACTAACAACAAACTAATAAACAAAATTTTAGGCATATTTTTATGATGGTACGGTGTGAGCCATAAGAGCACATAGGTATGTCTTGAGATTCGATATAAATTAACTGACAATTTCAGCCACTAACGTTAAAAAAATATGCTCATAAAAATTAACAACATAACGTAAAATAAATAATAATAATAAATAAATAAAAATAAAATATAAATATATATATATATATTATATATATATATATATATATATAAACAAATAAACACAAATAAAAATTGGAGAAATATGCCAGAAAGATATAGGTTGGCAACACCTAATATTATTAATAAAAATATAAATACAACATATTGTTTTGGCATATTCATGTGAGAATATAGACCAGAAATCAATTCTAAAATGTCTAGGAAGTAAAAGGGCTCAGACATAGCTACTAAAAATACCATATTTACGTAAGACAAAGTGTTGGGCAACTTGGACTCTTTCAATATGATTGGATCATCAATATGTTTTGCATGATGCAAGAAATAAACAACACCTTAATAAAAAAACCAAAAATCGATGAGCTCACTTTCTTCTTTTCACTCTTTGAAGGATTTATGTTGTCACCAAAACAAGTAATCTCTTGTAATCTAGAATGAATTTATCAAAGGAAAAATGACAACTTTAAAACTTATGCTTACTTTTTGTCATTATAATTTTCCATCCCCTCTTTTGTGCCTTCTACTTGGTTTTATATTCTCATTGGGTAGTTGGAGAACAAAACCATTTTATAATTAATGTTTTTATTGTGTTAAATTGTTTTTCTTTTTTATTTGGGAGAAGTCATTTAGAAGGGGTTTTTTTAATTAATTAAATTTATATTAGTAGGTGGGGTCCCTGATCATGTCCACAAAATATTTTCATTAACATTGTAACTCCCATGTAACAAAACATATGTAAGTATGACATCATCAAGAATAGCATCACCATAGACCTTATGCATATGAAGCATCCCACTATTTATCATCATCTATAAAAAAAGCATATGAAATAAACATTGTGCAATAATACCATCAAAATCTGTATCACAGTCAAAAAATAATATGTCCCAAAAACATAATAATGATGTAGTATGAAATATGTCCCAAGTAAAGTAAAGTAAAAAGCATCATGACAAAGAAATAGCACATGTCGGCTCAAGCGGTATGCTAGGGCCAACTATGTAGAATGGTTTTTTCTCCTCCTTTTCATTTTCTCCTTGTACCTTCAGATACATGTCTTGGAAGGATATTTCTCTCATCCCCCCTCTTTCTGATGTCAGAATGTCAATATTTGTATGTGATGAAGTGGCCTCATGGTGATAATGTACAAGCATGGATGA
This sequence comes from Pinus taeda, assembly GCA_000404065.3. Lineage (NCBI taxonomy): Eukaryota > Viridiplantae > Streptophyta > Pinopsida > Pinales > Pinaceae > Pinus > Pinus taeda. The sequence continues at coordinate 46,912 of APFE030126900.1, read as the reverse complement.
CCTATGAAACTTTATCAATGCAGGGTGAGAAGGGGAATCAAGGGGGGTTTCTAAGCATGGAAATATGTGGCCTTAGATAATAAAAAAGGAACCTAAGGAGAGATGATCATAAAGTGAAGTGAGTGATGATAAATACAAAGGAAAATGTGCAAAGCCAAATGTGGGCCTAATAGGGTTAAGCTCCCAACCATCATGTTGTACTGGATGTTGCTAAGATGGATGGGGTTCTGGGATTTCCATGATACTAGGATGTGGAAGAGGTAAATTTTGTGAGGCATGCGGAGTAGGAGAAGGGGCGGGACCTTTTAGGTATAAGTGACATGTTTGATTCAACTGATTAAACTCCTCAGAGTCTTCATAAAAGTCTATGAAAAGTATGATTTGTTTTGTTTTTTTCCCTCCATGATACATTTGTTTTTCTAGCTTGCCCCATTTGGTTACCCCAAGACCCTTTGCTAAAGAAACTCGTAGTGTACTATGATCAAGAAAATATGTCATGTAGCCACTAATCCTTTAGCATAAATATATAAGCATCAAGATAAAGAACAATTTAAAATCATGTCTTGCATAGATGCTGGAGATTTTTGCATACATAGACAAGGGAAACATATATAGGTTTTCAAGCCTCTGTGGGAGTTATTTGTAGCTTCATGTTCTGGATTATCCACAGTTTTCAGTTCAGTCTGAACTGAAAACTGAAAACTGAAATGAAAACTGTGGATAATCCGGAACATGAAGCTACAAGAAACATATATAATTTGGGGGGGGGGGAGGGGAGATATTTATGTATGCAAGAAAAACAAATGCTTTGAATAAAAATTGATAAAATGAATCTGGTAGGAGGAATGAAATATTTTGTTCCCATGTAGCTTGTTTACGAAAACACTATGAAACTGTGTAAAAATAGTGTGCTTATTCAGAGGGAAGATTGTGAGGTGTTTGTTTACATCATAGGTGAAATCATGCATGTATATAAAACATAAAATGTAGCAAATATGTTTGACAAGTTGTAGTGGAAAAGACATAAAATATTTGTAACTAAGTAAATACAAAATGACGTTTGAGGTCCTTCTTTTTATCTTATAGTGTCCTTGGATATCTACATGAAATGGCACATGTACCTGCACTGGGAAAGTATTGTGAACATATATATGACTAGAGATAGAAACTTTGTTAGGTCCCTATACTACTTGTGTAGCCCCTTATTGTTATTAGTACAACCCCCTTATTATATTTGTGTGCCCATGTAGTCCCCATATTATTATTATTGTGCCCCATAGAAGCCCACTATTGTTATTATTGTGCCCTTACATTATTATTGTTATGTCGGCTCTGATTATATTATGACCCCTTAGACTCCTATATTTAGAAAGGAGGTCTTGTCATTTGTATCATTCAAGAATTGTTCATTTGTGTAATGTAAAGGAGGTTGCCCCCTCAAAGACATTGAATTCTAAGGCATTGATCTATCTTTTCTATCTTTTTGTGAGCTGGTTTCATAACATTTGGTATCAGAGCTGTGGATTCTAGGGTTTTGTTGCTCCAAATAGGTCATCATGGCATTTGCGCTACAACTTTTTTCTGCGCCATTTTAGACGCTAAAAAAAAACCATTTGAGAAGAAATCGTGCTGAACGTCAGGTCCGAATTTCAGAGCTTGTATTGTTATATTTTCGAAGATATGATCTGAGGAAGTTAGGGTTTTTGAAAGCTCCAGAATTTAAGCTAGAATAGGTCATAGTGGGAATTTCGCTATAACTGTTTTTGTACGAAGTTTCAGAAGCTAATAAAAAAACCCATTTGAGAAGAAATTGATATGAACCTTCGCTCTGAATTTCAAATTGTGTCTCGCTATATTTTCGAAAATATATTCTGAGGAAGTTAGGGTTTTTGCAGACCCCCGAATTACATTCCAAACAGGCCACCTTGGATAAATCGTCATAACTGTCTCTCTGAGTAGTAGATTGAAATTTCATAAGAACTTACAAAAAGTGGATGCATTGTAGTTTCTTGTACATATTTTTCAGATCCATAGGTCAAAACAGGGACATGTGGCACTTCATACAAGTTTGCTCTTCTTAAAAGGTATATAATCAGGTCATCTTGGGATATTGTGCATAACTCTTTCTTAGGGAATCTAATTTTAATCAAACTGGTGGCATTGGTAAGAGGACACAGAGGGCTACTACAGGTCATAATTTAGCCGAAATTATAGAGTTATAGTCGTTTCAAGATCGAGATCCTAAAATCAAGAAAAGGCGATATGAGGAAGTTTTATGGCAAGGATCTGGTAAATTGGATACTACAGATGGAGAAATATTTCAATCTACATGAGGTGTAACGTATTGCATCTTCATATCTAGAACTGGATCAATTTTTATGGTATAAAGGGCTTTGTTCTCATAAACTTCTTATTACGTGGTTGATTTTCTCAAAGGAAATGATAGCACATTATGAGGATACAAAAAGAAACTCCTTCTTTAGCCAATTGATAAATCTCAAACAAAAGGGTTCAATGGAAGAGCACATTGAGAACTTTCAAAAATTGAATAGAAGGGTAATTTATATTCCAGAGAAGCAAAGGATAGATGTCTTCATAGGGACTTTAAAGGATAACGTTCAACATGAGGTTCATTTTTGGGAACCTGATTCATTGGAGGAGGCATTCGAGTTGGCAAGAAAAATTGAAAGCGATATTATGGAAATAAGGAAGTCTACCCCTCACAACTATAAATATGGAAGTGTTGTTTCTCCTAACCTTCGACAACCTACAAGGGTTACACCACAACAATTGGAAGAAAAAAAAGAAAAGGGGCTTTGTTACAATTGTGATAACAAATACATTAAAGGTCATAAGTGTGCTGAAAAGAAATTATTCTACATTGATTGTGTAGAGTAGGAAGAAAAGGGTCAAGAAACATCAAAAGAAGAGTATATACACCAGGAACCAACCCCAGAGAAAGAAGAAATGAATCTGACCATATCTTGTAAAGCATTGGAAAGAATTACCACTCCTAAAACTCTCAATATAGAAGGATATATCAAGAATAAAACGGTTCAAGAAGTGAAAGATCACATCGAAAAAGAAGAAATGAATCCGACCATATCTTGTAATGCATTGGATGAAATTACCACTCCTCAAACTATCAATATAGAAGGACATATCAAGAAGAAAAATGTTCAAGAATTGAAAAATCACATCGAGTCTTAAGAAATCAATCCGACCATATCTTGCAATGCATTGGAAGAAATTACCACTCCTCAAACTATCAAGATAGAAGGACATATCAAGAATAAAAAGGTAAGAGTGTTGACTGATTCGGGCAGTACCCATAATTTTATTGATTGTAAGATAGCCAAGGAATTGAAATGCTTCCCATATCCAACACCGGAGTGTCAAGTGATGGTTGCAAGTGGAGGAACCATAAATTGCTCTGGAAAGTGCCATAATATCAAGCTATCCATGGGAGAATATGTATTGAATAGCCCAATGCTTTCCATTCCAATGGGTGGTGTTGATGTTTTACTAGGAGTCCAATGGCTACAATCTCTGGGTACGATAGCTTTTAATTTTCAAGAACTTTTCTTGAAATTTTTTTGGGAAGGAAAGGAAGTTGAATTGAGGGGTATCGAAGGAAAACCTGGAATTATAATCAACTCTAACAGCATGACAAAGTTTCTAAATAAAGAACAATGGGGTGTAATTGCACAATTATGTTCACTAGAGGATCCCACATCGAAATCATGTATTTCTCCAAATCTCCAAAACGTTTTGGACAATCATTCCAAGGTATTTGAGACTCCCAAAGGTCTCCCACCTATTCGTGATCATGATCATGCTATTAATTTGGTTCCATGAAGTGTCCCTCCAAACATCAGGCGTTACATATATCCATATGCCCAAAGGAGTGGGAACTCATTCAAAAGTTGCAGAAGATCCCAGTTCAAATAGTATTCCGAGAACTTGACAAGGAAGGAAAAATCATATTGGAACCTGAAGCAGTCACAAAACCGAGAAATCAAAAGATACGAAATAGATCAATTTCAGAGTATCTCATTAAGTGGAAAAACTTACCCGCTGAAGATTCCACATGGGAGGACAAGAATTTATACAGAAGCATCAAGAACTACTCAAGCGTTGAGGACAACACTTTTTGAAGGAGAGGGGCATGTTAGGTCCCAATACTATTATTGTAACCCCTTATTGTTATTAGTACAACCCCCTTATTATATTGTTGTGCCCATGTAGTCCCCATATTGTTATTATTGTGCCCCATAGAAGCCCACTATTGTTATTATTGTGTCATTACATGATTATTGTTATGTCAGCTCTAATTATATTATGACCTCTTAGACTCCTATATTTAGAAAGGAGGTCTTGTCATTTGTATCATCGAAGAATTTTTCGTTTGTGTAATGTAAAAGAGGTTGCCCCCTCAAATAGGCTGAATTCTAAGGCGTTGATCTATATTTTCTATCTTTTTGTGAGCTTGTTTCATAACAAACTTTCTTGAGAATAATACTTTAATCAGGTAGATTTTGGTAATCTTTGGGTGAAATGGGGGTTGAGCTTTACAATTTTTTCCAAAGTGATTTGCAAGCTATAGATAAATTTCATAAACTTCCCAACACTTCATTTTGAGTGTGATTATTTAAATGGCTAAAGGTAGGGGACGTTGTGTCGGTGTGGGAGGCTTAAAGAGATAAGTATGGTAGGTAAGATATAGCCATTATTAATAAATGGTATTCTCACCTTTTTGGGTGATAAATTTTAAGTCAATTTAACACATGATAAGAGAGATGAGGATCAAGGTAAATGGGCCTCAAAAAATTATGCATGACCCATATAAAGCCACAAAATGACAAAAAAACAACATATGTGCTTGCATGATGGGCTCTCAAGATCACATGGCATGCAATGGCAGTGGCACAAACCAAATACATTTAATATATTTCAAGTAAAATTAAAAATTGTATGCACATTTCTATGAGACAAAGTGTGAATTTGAATAATGGCTATACCCCATATAGTTTGCATCATTCTTTTCCACAGGTGAGGGGCTTAGCATAATACTCACATAGAGGGGCCAAATGTGAACTTAGGAAGTGACTGTATTTAATACAGTTTTCCCAAAAAAAATTACAGAGTGAGGGGCCATACATGTAATGCGTCCATTGACAAAATACAAGGCAATGAAGGCCCTTTCAAAACATGCACAGTGGCTTCTCAAGACAACAGGGCGTAACCTAGTGAGGTGATCCGAGTTGACTCAACTCCCAGATTTAACCAAGACATTTTTCTTTCATGATGTGATTAGAATTGCAATTAACATAGCATAAAGGAACATAATTCATGTTGTAAAGAAGAAGGAAAATGACAAAAATCAGCAACATAAAACACAAGGTGTTGATGGCGGAGTTCGTCTAGGAGGGACTATGTCTCTGGGCCCTAGTTTCAAGATGGTGTAGGTTGTTGAATTAAGTGTTGTCAATAGTGATTATGTACATAGGTGGTGGCATCACTATCATATAAGGAAAATGCCCTCACGCAAGAGTGGCTCCACGAGATGTTCTGCTACAGGAACTATCATTCAAAAAGGACTCCTATCAATATGACATAATTTCACATATGAAAATAATGAGCATCCCGCTAACATGGCATCAAAGGGATCTCAGTTCAAACATACATGGCAACAACATGAGTATCCTATCAACATGATGACAAAGGGATCTCAACAACAACATGACAAGGTTACATCTCACATATGATTCTGCATCACATCAAGCAGGAATCATGAAAACAAGTAAGAAAACAAAATCCCACATCAAACAGCAAAACAGGGATCTATGCAGCACAATGCCTCTTATAGCAAAAGAAGTACATGAACATACTACATATACCTCACATCCCAGGGCCATCTGAAGAAAAGGATGTCAAATTTTTGAAGTTGTCCATACCATCAATCTCACAGTGTCAAATCGCATGGAAATGACTGCTCGCACATGAACGTTCACACCTGCACTCCACTTTGAAAAGTGGCCGAAAAATAGAATGACCAAATGGAAAATATGAATGCACCATCAGATTTGTAGCGTCGAATAGTGCAAAATCAACTATAAAATTTCTAAATTCTGAGTAAATGAAAATCTGGGGCCTAAGGAATCTTTTAGATTCCCCCTAGATTCATCAAAGATTCCCTCCTCCTAGTCATCTCAAGATCTATTGTTTAGAGCAAAATTTTAACTGTGACATCAGGTTCGTGTCGCCTAGAGGTGTAAGATCGACATAAAATTTGTCAAATTTGGACACTAGCAAAATTTTGCCCTCTTGAAAATTAGACTCAATCATAGTTCCGCCTGTGTTTCTCCAGGATCATGGTTTTCCCTGCAAAAATTAATTAAAATTACATGTCTCAAAATCATGTTGTGTTCTGCCCACCTGATGCTCCCATGTGAATTAGAGAAAGCGTTTATGTATAAACCGGCAGTGGATTTTTCCAGGAAAAAGGTCATTGGGTGGTTGGTGTAAAATCCCACTTGGGCACATGTATTTTTAACAATGGTTATGTATTGGAATGACATTACAATGGGCCCGGAACCATATTATATTTATGGCGCGTTTTGTTTGAGGTGTGCTCATATTAATGGTGCGTTGTTGTATTAATGTGTGGTTGGTTTTGTTGTAATGCCCCACGGGGCTGCCGTGTGGGCGGGGCTAGTGGAGCCGCTAGCTATGGGTTCAAATCCCACTGCCTTTGTTTTAATGCGATGGCATTACGTATCATATGGTTATAAATTTGGGTGGGAGCATGGTTATGTCATAACCATACCCACGTTTTTAATGTGATGGCATTACGTATCATATGGTTATACGTTTGGGTGGGAGCATATGGTTATGTCATAACCATACCCATAACCATATTCCCTTTAATAACCATAACCATATTCGCTTTTGTTTTTTCACTTTACGTTAGTTATTCTTGGTTTGTGTAATATGAAATCACATTAATTTATATATATGATTTTTGTTATAGGGTTAATAACAACTATTTTCCACATTTTAAAATGATTTTTGTCTTTTTTATGATATTTTAATATTATTTTTTTTTGTTTTTTATGCAGGGTTAGGAGAGCAATACTAGCGTGCCATGTTTCGATAGTTTAGTGGTTATTCAATCGCCACATAAACTTAATGGGTCCCACTTGCTAACTAGGATGCCATGTGGAAAACTATGGGCCCCGTTTTTTCCCTTGCCATGTCAAACTTTGAAGAGCTCTATCTTTCACATACATATTCGGTTTGACGAACCGTTCACACCACTATGTTCATGACGACAATATCTTCAAAATGAGCCTAGTTTGAGCACAATCCAAACATTTGATTTTTGACTCTTCCTGAGTCCTCTTGGACCTTTGCAGGTGTCTAGAGCCAAGTGGATCATGAGGGAAGGACATGAACTAGTGGTGTAAGGGCACAAACTAGTGGAAATATACAACCAAATATAATAATATATTATATATATGTTGGAATATATGATAAAAATATTGCTTACCCGTTTATGTAGAATGAAACGTGGGCTAGGTAGTTGGCCATGCAAGTGAAATGTACCTGTGTTACACCATGGACGAGGGATATGCATATTATATGTAATACAAAGGATGAAAAAACCTTTTGAAATTACATAGTGAGCTACCAAGATGGAAAGGTATGAACAGTATTACAAAACCAAAGAATCATGTCAAATCACATGTAAAACAAAAGGATTGTGAGTCATGATGCAAGCTATGCCCATAAAATTTATATTGTTTCTTACACATATGGGGATTATACCCAAAAGAAACTTGGGATTTTGGGTTATTTGTTGCATTTATTATAAAAAAAATTGAAGGAATACGAATTGGACCCAGATCGTGTGAGAATATTTTAAACCATGGACAGCTCTGAAATGAAAGCAGGGAAGCTTTTGTGTGAGGGAGAAGGGGTTGCTTACATATTGAAGGATTTGGAACAAGAACATTGAATCCATGCATGAATGATAATAAAAAACAAAGAAATAATTGAAAGGGAAAACCATGAAATATATTAACTCCTTGTGTCATGTTTAACAGACCAAACAAATCCATAATTTGCCAAAAGAACCATTAATCAATGAGAGTTGAGACTAAATTCTTCTCATACCTGTGGAAAAATATGTTTTATTTGCCCCAAAATTGGTTGCTAATAGTTCTCTTCAACAGTTTTGAACTCCAAGCTAGGGTTACAGTGAGTTCTAAAGCTCATCTTCTCCACAAGAGCAAAGGCAAACAAAGGTAAGTTGGCAGTCTCTCTGCTAACTAGCTCTAATTGGTCGTAAATCCCAACATAATCCTCAATCCATGGCAAAGTAAACTCACATCACTTCTCACCAATTATTCTCATGGTATGTCTCATAACATTATCATAAGGGTGGCATATCAAATATGCACAGTATGACTTCACCAAATTAGTTTAATATTTACATTGTGAACATTTCAAAACCCATTCAACACCATTCCAAATATTTGTATGTGTCACAAAGGATTGGTGGGGCGTATTGTGTTTGATGACCTTGCCCTTTATATGTGTTGTGTATTTCATGTCCTCACAATAGCATAGTTTATAGTTTTGACCTGATTGTACATGAGTTGATAGTGTTGGTGAGGCCATGTTTAATAGCTTGAATGAAAAGCATTACAACCATACATTCACATGTGCCTAATATCTTTACCTTTTTGTAGCTTACTGTAACATGTACACAATGGATGCTCTCACCATGGTATAACTTACACCATGCACTACTGTGTATGTATGCCACAAGAGTTTGTGAGGCACATCACATATAATAGGCTTTGTAATAACCTTATAACCATGTGACATGCCATGGTCAAATATGTTATCCACGATTATGTCAAAATATTTGTCATAAGATTGTTAAGTTTAATATTTAAGTAACAAACTTTGACAATCATACTCTCAAACTTTTTGTACCATTTGTAACATACCCCATACTAATCCCAGCCATGACCTAGGGTACAAGGACGTAGTTACTATGTTAATCCAATCTCCATGGTCCAGTTATGGAAATTGGGTCTAAATTTTTTTCTTTCTTTTACTCTCAAGAAACTCAAAACAGATGATACCATCGCATTCATCTCATTGAGATGATTCTAACGATATAAAATTTGTCTCAATCTAACTCCCAGATTGAAAGATATGTCCAATCAAAGTAGCAACCAATTAAGTTGTGCCACATCATCTAGCTTTCCAAGTGGTTCCCATGTCGTATCCATGTGGCTACCAAATTACAAGCCATGTCATGCCTTGAGGTGGCTTCCAACCCATTCATACTAGGTCACAAAGTAATCGCAATTCTTATGGTCCACACAGACCAACCATAGTGTATATATATATATATATATATATATATCACACTCAATATCATTATATTGTGTGTATGTGAGCACAGGCCCTCTATGTCCATCTCACCCCACTTCATTTAACCCTGGAAAGTCTCCACACTTCTCCTTGTTGAACCTCTGTGGATGTTCCTTCCAAGCTGTGTTTGAAGTGCCAACTCTACAATTAGCATCATCCACCCCCTTGGTTGATAAATGAATATGTTTGTCCCACACAACACTCATCCCGATGAATCAGGCCCCACGTACCAAGTCAACTTGGAACTTAAATCCTAGGTGCTCTACTATGTCATGTACCCAAAACCTCCAGGGTCTATAGTTCGGGGTGATGTCAATGGTCCTAAATGTATTGATCCAGCAACATAGGGAAGTCACACATTCAACGGATCCAATTTTATAGTGGACCCCCCCCCCCCTTCTTCCCTATGACATGACCAAGGGGGTCCAAATTCATAGTTCCATTACCGATTTTGTCACTTCAATCCAATGACCCTGTCTCGCCTCCGCAAAATCAATGGCATAGGGGGACCAACCTCATTAGGTATGGAGGAGGAGGGAGGGTCCTCTTTTAGATCCCCACCCTTAGATTACTAGTGAATCTCCACTATCGACCTACGCATGTGCCAAAGCAACCTAGCCTAGGTCACATGCCCCATGAGGTCCACCCTCTGGTGATATGCTTCTATGGAGGATAAGCCCTCCCAAAATTTCTCCATCACTCCACACCTCATTCCATGACCATGAGCACTAACCATTTGGCGAGACTTGGCACTTAGTCCTCTATCTCCATCCCTTCTTGTCACATGGTTTGTCATGTAACCGAAGGTTAACACCCATGGCATTGAACTCCTGAACGAGCGTGAATTCCAATTGCACCATGTACACAATAATTGGCCCTGAGTATTCATTACAATTCCGGTGAATAACCTATTGACTAGACTTATAAAATTAAAGAACATCAAACACACACACACATAAGTGTCATCCACCTCAGACTACAACTTAAAAACCATGGCCCACTGGTCTCATTATTTTTCTTACAGTCAATTAATTAGTTAGCAAAGTTCATCCACCTCTTTGCACACAGATCATATAAACTAATCCATGGACTCAACGTAATTACAAAAATGACCATTTCTGAAAGAAAACATTCAAGAGCATTCCTACACAGGAGTTTTGCATCCCTCATTATCATCATTTTCCATTCAATAACAAAGAGACCAAATCTACCAATAGGTCAATAAAATTCATTTACCCATTTACAAATATTTCAATCTCTTCATGTTCAGGAAAGCTTAAGTAATTTCAATATTAGCACGCCTAAGAGTAATGAACCATTTCACATTATCTTTACACAATTATTTACATTCCTCATTTATGCAAGAACAACACTCAGTAGTATTAGTATAATATTATCTCCATGCAAATGATAGAGACGTAATAACAAACACAAGCACAAAACATGACTATATACTTATTTTATAAGAAACTTGGCAACTAAGAGTGGGACTCTAACTCTCCACCCAACCATAGACAAGCTACAACCGCAGTTACTTGTAGTTGTAACCCTCGAGCTAGATTCTAGTGATTGAGGTGGAGTGCTTCTCAGAGGAATTTGAATCGAAAATACACTTGAAACAATATGCACAAGAGCACAGTGCCTTCATCCACCAGCTACATAGGCCTTCGCCTAGCATTACCAAACTTTACAAACATGATTAACCTTCATACTAGGATATTGTAATACAAATATTATAGCTTACTGTGAGGAGAAGAGAATCCACTTCAATGGAAGGTTCATCAACTAGATAAGATATTGTTGGGTGAGAGACTACCTCCCTAGGAACTTCGTCAATGAATCAAGCACTAGGGTTTCACCCCAATGTCGCTTATGGTGGTTCATGAGCCCTCAAAGATACCTGAGTGTATCTTCCATAGCTAATAGGTTCATCAATCCAAAAGCTTCCTACTGGGTTCTTTAGCCTTCATGCAAGCCAATGCTCTCATTAATGTTCACCCAGTAAGCCTTACCAGGGTTCCTCACCTAGTTCTATCTACATAGTTCTCAATTGCTTTATGCCTTCTTACCTGTGCTTCTCTGGAGGAGATTTATTTTCTATCTTTTCTTCCTCCTACTTGAGTGCATGTGTCTTCTTGAGTATCCTTGAATGAATTTCCCCTCCCGATTTTTTTCCCTTGTACTTACTTTCAATGGACTAACCATCCATCTTTTACCAATGGTCCACGTAGTCCCTCCCCCTAGGATAGCATAGCCCATGCTTGTCTTTAATATTTTTTCCTCTTCTTTATTGTTGTTAAAGCTAAAGGAAACCTAGGCCTATCCATCATTTTTCTAGTTAATTTATGGAAAATTCAGCCCATCTAAACTACTCATCCAACCCATGACTCATATATATTTAAATCAAACCATTTCCTCAAGAAAACTTCATCCCCAAGCAACTAGAATATGTGTACCCCTTCTCTCATCCTTTAAAATAATTACAAGTATTTACAATGAAGGAATATTAACCAGGGGATGTCACAGTCCCTTCCCCCTTGGGGGAACACCGTCCTCAATGTTCAATAACCATATACAAAAAAACATGCTTTATACCAAGCATTTTTTAATATGGATCTTTATATACACAACTTTGTACAACATTTACATTGTGTTTACATTTTTTTCTACTTAGCGAATAGGAAAGGACATGTTTCCTGCATTTGGTCAATCATTTCCAACATGGATTCCTCGAGTCCAAAGTAGCTCCATTGCACTTTAACTTGCTCTATTTCTTGATTTTGGAGCATGAGTTTCCTCTGATCCAAGATGCATAGAGATTAAGGTTGGAACTCTCTCTCTGGTTCACCAATCAATTACTTGATTAGCATCCTACACATATATTTTAAGAAATGAAACACGAAAGACATCATGAACTCTTATCAATGGTGCAAAGGCCATCCTATAGGCCACTGATCCGATCCTTTCAAGCACTTCAAACGGTCCACAAAACCAGGTTTCCAACTTGGCACATGACCCAAATTTCAAGGAGCTATTCTTAGGTCTAACTCGCAAGAAAACATGTCCCCCAACATGAAACTCCTTGTGAATCCTATGTGTTGATGGTGTTGGATGCTGCCAACATTGTAAGGGGATATCCCCAATGTGAAGTCCCAATTAGACCTCACATCATTTGGTGCAGGAGTCCCATCCGGTCATACGGTCTGCACACTGTTGGAATCATTTAGATATATGTCTTGGTTACCAATCAACACAAGAGAACACACACTACTTTGGGGCAGAAAGAATGTGAGCTTTGTGAGACATCCAATGTAAGGTATACAAGGGTGACTTCCATGGCTAGTGAGGGAAATGAGAGCCACCAGTTAGAAAATTAATAGTAATATCCTAAAGTGGGGCCCAAGGATAAAGAGAAAGACTTGTTTAATTCTTGCAAATTAGTCCAGATAATAAACAACAATCGTTAAAGCATAATGGCACCCATTCAATAATAGCCATAGATAAGCAACAAATTATTTCATTAACTTAGTATGTAAATAAAGCAACTTATACCATAAACATAACCAACGTAGTACAACTACATCTACGATACATGTATTAAGGAATGTTGAGTCATTGAGCTTTTGGTTAAAAGTGAAAGATCTTAAGTACATTGTTACATGAATGAAACATTGTATCCAATAGTGGAACACGAAGCCATAACTTTCTTCTCCAAAGAATGATATATCTCTTGTGTATTACAAGAGAATGCAAGGAAAGACCTCAAGAATATCAAGCCTTCAAAAATCCCTTTGCTTGAGTTATGAGGAGCTATTTATAACAATTGACAATGACCTTTGAGCTTCCTCATGACTCTTTGAATCCTATGAATATTCATATTTTATACATGACTCATTACATTCCAATGTGTGGACTTTCATATTCCACATGTGTCCCTTGGACTTTATTACATATCATTTATTACATAAGACAATTTACAGATGAGATAGTGGCATAATAAGACAAAATTGGCAATGGGACAAAGACTCATCAAAGGGATAAATCATTTGCTTCCTCATGGAGTTCACTTGTAATGTAAGTGTGAAATTCTCTGAACTCTTGTGAGATGGCTTCGACCTGAAATGGAAAGTCCCCTTTGTAGCGCATCTTTACCTCCAGTGCCTCCATCAGTATGTTCTTGGAGATTGATTGTACATTATTCCATAACCATGAGAGCTTCATGTGAAATTTGACTAGTGCAAAGGCGTACTGATGAATAATGTCTTTGGTTACCTCCAATCCTTCCCGCTCTATTGCCTACTTAATTTGTTCAATATATTCTTCTTCGAAAATATTTTTCTTCTTTTACAAATGTTACGAAGCATCAAGATATTTGATAGTCCACTCCTACATCTAGTCAACTTCTTGGTTTGTTATCTTCAAGAGTTTCACCACTTCTTGTGCATTCTTCTAAATGTTGATGAGAGAATCCATGACCAGTTGTATAAGTATCTCATCATATAGGTGTACCATGGGTTCCTCCATTGACCCCATCTCTTCTTGCATGGTTTACTTCCATTATGTGGTGTTGAATTTTTGTGATGATAGCCGTTGATTCTTTGTCGCAAGATGTTCTGCCTGTTGCTTCACCACAGCGAGTTCTCTTCTCAACCTGGCATTCTCATTCAACAAGTACTCATATTTATCCTATGTCGTTATAGTGAATGCAACATTTTCCCCCATGAATTCCCTCGGATTCCTTATGGTGTTCGCAAGTATGATCTTCTCAGTAGACATTGAGACTAGATTCTAAGGATCCTTTGATAAATATCTATGCCTTTTTTTCACAATCCTCTTATTCAATTAATTGAACGTTACACAACATACATCCATGACTATGTCTGTTGGTGGAGGTGTGATCCTTAACTCTCCAAATGGAAGATGACCACCTGTGAGAGAATGTTCTCCTAGAATATTTTGTTCTTCCACAATTGGTTGGATAGCATCTTCTTCCTTGAACTGTTCCTCTTCCATCTCTTGAGTAAACTATTCTTCTTCCAGTCGTTGTGTTGCTTCCTCCTCCTAGGCCTTCCTATGTTGTTATTCTTATATCCTCCTCTTCTCTTCTTATTTTTCTTGTTTCTTCTCCAGCAACTCATCATGCTCACTCTTCCTCTTTTCTTCTTTTGATTCTCTCCCCTCCTGCTCTTCTTGAATTGTTCCTTAGTTTAAAGTATCATCATTCCATTTCTTATTGCTCTTTCCTATCAAGGAATACCTTATTCTTTTCTTGGGAGTTGCTTTCTTTGATTTAGGTGTTGTCTCCTCCTCCTCCTGCACATGCAAGTCTTGAGCCGATGGATTGCAGGGTGAATTGGTCTCCATTGCTAGATGTGTCTTCATGTTGGCATTGTACTAGTTCTTTATCTTATCATCTTCTTCTATGGAAATCAATGAGTACCATGTATTGTGACTGATCCTTTGACACTGTTTCCTGACAATTCACTTGGGATCATATCCATGAAAAAATCTAGTACTGAAATATAGGCATTCCATCTCTTATATCTTTTTTGTTGTTGCATTATGGCTCTTTAGCTCATACAATCTGATCCTTAATGTAAATATAAGCCAAGGGGATTTCTTCCTCCTATGAAGAATTCCTAACAATCCCTTGTCTAGTTGATTAGCAACTTATTGCATGACCATTTTGTTAGTCACATATCATGGCATAAGATGAGGGCATATCTAAAAATCGAAGCACCTAATGTATGTACCCTTGGGAGCTGCAGACCAATCCACGATATTTGTAAGTGACTCCTTTTCCTGATTGGTGATGCAAGGAGGATCAACCTCAAATATCATGTGAAATAGAACTGCAAAGAATTGTTCACCCAATTTGTGATATACACCTCTGAATATTGCTTCTGATAACGCTCTGTAGTGGAAGTAAACCGAGAACTTCTCCTCAGGGATCCAGTTCCAATTCATTCCTGGGAATGCATACTATGCATAGATTCCATCCAAGTGAAATGAAGACATGTCGAATTTTTGTGCGTAGTTCACCCATAAAGATGTTTTTTCCTGCCCCACCTGACACTACAATTCAAATGACAGGATATCTGTCCAATTTAAATTTCTACCACAGGTCACTACTATATTGAGCATGTATATCTAATTCTCTTAGAATACCTCAGTGTTCTTAAGCCCATATAACCAACAATACATGGTTATCAAGTATTGAAATATATCTTTAGGGATATTTGTCGAATATACTACGAATGGGCGATGGTGAAACTTGGCAAGCTCTTGACACCATGATTTGATAATATCACTAGTGTCAAGGGTTACCCATCTTGTGTAGAATTTGTCATTTTCATATTCATTGGGCTTCAACATCTTATAATATTACTACATGTATTCACCAAAATAAGTGGCGAGTTGACTGCCACTCCCACTGCATAGAACAAGGTAAGAGTCATCCATATGTTATTGATCCATTCAAACACCTCTACATACGGAATGATCAGTAATATGCATGCAATCATATGCACCATGGACTTCTTGATGTTGATGTATGCATGCATATCTTCTAAGTTCTCAGCAAACCTTTCCTACATGAATGTGTTGTAAATCTTTCTCCATGTGACCTTCATATCTGTATCAATAAATTAATGTGTATCTGCAGATATGGGGATATTTAGATTTATAACTTCTACAAGTTCATCAGTGCATGCTTTGTAAGGTTCTTTGGAGGTCACTTTGCAAGGCGACATGGCTCCAACAAATGACAACAAGATGGTAATGCTTGTAGTACGAACACATGTTTAGGGCAACCCACTCATAGTGACAATTTCAGCTTAAAATGACCTAACTATGCAACAATAGTTGTAAATCACATACAAAGATCTATCACAAAGTATTCAACATGAAAAAATATGATTGACGATGCAAAATAACTTGCATGAATGAGAAAATGAGCATGCAAATTAGGAGGGTGCACTTTCAAAGTGCGAAGGGGAATGCAAGGTCATTTAGAGCTTTGTAATTCTCTCATGCACTCAAGCAAGAGGAAAAATCTATCCAGGGCACGCTAGCACACCTCGAATGGTTGAAGGGATGGAATGATGGGCCTTTGGGTCTTCCCTATGCGCTCATGTGCTCAAGGAGACAAGGAGGGCACATTGTCGCACTTCGAAGCGAAGAAGGAATGGGTTGAAAAGTCTTTGGGCCTTCACAATGTGCCCATGCACTCAAGGAAAAGGAGGGAACACTGTCACATGTCAAAAGGTTGAAGAAATATGATTTTTTCCTTCACGATGCGCTCATGTGCTCAAAAGAGGGCACAGTTCTTCATGGTGAAGGAGTGTGCTCTAGAGAAAAACTTAATCAAACAGGGCATAGTTTTCGAGGTTAATTGGGCTTCAATCTTAAGAAGTGTGCTCTACATCTTGGAAGCTCAAAAACAAGTTTGAATAGCAACATTTGATTCTAATATGAGAATAAGAAAGATTTGCAAGGGTTTATAATTGTTGTCGCACTTAAGGTGGAATCTGAAAGGTTCGAAGAATGTGAAGAGTTTATGAATGTGATAGCATATTAACACTTGAAAAATGAAGATTCATCATAAACTCCAATAAACAGACTAAAAAAAAAGGAACAACAGTAAGAAAAGAAATATTTGGCAGTGAAATCATGCAAAACAACGAAGAGGTTTGACATGCAAAATTTACTTGTTGCACTGGTTGATGAAGAGATTCTTGATTCTGAGCTATGCACCCAACTCAAATGGAATGATTATGCAAGAAGAATGATTAACTAGGTTGATTTAAAGAAATTAACATGCAAAATTGATTCCTGCATGAGTGCCACTTGTCATTGCATGAGAGGGTTAGTTAAAGAAGTTAAGTGGGCTCCTATTTTCTAGGATTTTGCCCACATGCAACAAGGTTGGCTCATGCATGCATCCAGGAAGGGAAAATGTCTTCAACATGAAGAAGTGTGCTCATGGAGGGCGCATTTGTTCAACATGAAAGAGTATGCTCAAGGAGGGCCCACTCCTTTGGGCCAAAGGAGTGTGCTCAAGTTGAGTGCACATCTTCATCAACTTGGAGTGTGTTTTTTCTTTTCCAAGTGTTTTTATTTCTTTTGTTTTCTTTTTCATGCATTTGAGTGTTTTTTCGAGTGTGTGCATGATGATAATTCAAGTTTCTAAGCCAATAAAGATCATGATTTCGCCTAACCAAGAACTAACTAACTCAAACGCTTCTAATGGTTAAGTGATGACGCTTAGGAAACATTGACTTAGGAGGATGTGACACTAGGATAAAACACATAGATAACAAATCAAAGAACATGACAAATCAAGGGGGCTTAAAACAACAATTATTGTAGGCTCCAAAATTGACATAGGCAAAAAATTTGGAGGTTCGTTGTCGCAGGGACAACACTTGGCAACACACTAAGAGAACCCCAACCTTTATGAAATAGTTTCATTGTAAACATAAAGTCTCATTTCTTTACGAAGTATTGATTCGATCAGTGAGTTACCTTTTCTCCCCATTCTTACCCTATTAAATATATATATTCCCTAGTTCCATTACTCGGTGAAACACAACATATAACAAGTCATATCATTATCATGTCGATGTAAGTAACGGTAATATAGTATGGTGAAATAAAGGCAATTAGAGTGTGAGTTTTACATCTCTAGCATTGCTTCACTACTAGCAGGCCTGGATAGTACCCCGACAGAGTTGCTTCAAGAACACAAACGTTGCTTCACTACCTGCGAGCCTGGACAATACCCTGGCTATGTTGCTTGCTTCATCTCCCTGTGCAAGAATCCTTTCTCTTCTTTCACCCTTTATTTTCTGTTTCTTCTTCTTCTTCAATAGGATTATGCATAGGCACTTATTATTTTCATTGGTGGAAGAGGGATCTTGATTTATTGATAGCAGAGGAGGTTGTTCCTTCAGAGACAAGTTTAGACCTTTGATGATTTGATCACTAAAAGTTTTCCCCATTATCTTACTCTACATAGATAGATAAGAAAGAACACATAATTCATTATAGGACCAAGTCCAAGAATGGGAATCCTAAATAGATGCGGGCTTCATGGTTTACTTACGGCTTCCCTACTGAATGATCATATTTTCCATCGGAAAATCATCGAATCAAAAGAGATAAACCAAATCAAGGAAGTGGGTAATAGATAAACCAAGGGTTGCACGTTACTACAACTTGTCATTCACAAAAGATTAGCCACGTCATCTCAAAGGTCATAATTGAATTCATTCAAAAACGAAGAAAACAAAAGGAATAAAATCTAAATATTAAAGATGAAAATACACAACAAAAATGCAATGCATCTAACTATGTGCAACATATCCTACCCTAACCTAAACAGTACAAGGTCAGGTCATGTAAAGTGGAGTTTCTAATGTATCCATAGAAGCTTCTCCCAACCATCAGACCATAATATATGATCGTGAAGAATGAGAACAAAAGGTAATGCAATCAATAAAAGAAATAATGCAAACATTTTCACTAGCGAATGAAAAGAGGAAGTGCAACCACAATGGTGCATTACACTCAACTGTTCTTTCAAGCAATAAACCCCACAATAGAAAAAACTACTTGGACTATGACCATACAAGACTTTGCAAAAAGCATGCAAGTAAAATCCATGTGACATGAGTTCGGACTTAAAAGAGACTTCTAGGATTCTCCATTGGGATCATGGAAACAACCTTTAGGGAAAAATAAACAGGAAAGGCCGAACAAGGATAGATCCATGTCATAAGTACTATTATCAGGTTGACCACAATCTAAGTGGTCGTGCACATGGGATTCTTTGATAGATGATGAAAAATATTCCTTAAGATTCTTCCTTGTTTCTACGTTACATATCAGATATTTGCTTGAGATGGGAGGTAGTTGTGGAAAATCAATAGTCAAAATAAATTTCCTCCCTTGAGGGTTGAAATTTTTTACGTGAATAAAATAAGCATCCCTCAGGAGAGATTCCACATCCAATGTGATGACATAAACTATAAAATTATGAAAAATAATTATAAACTGACCAAAATCACAAATATCATCACGGTGATAGGAACCTGACATAAACATCAACGCAAGCTAAAGTGTCCTATTGACTTGACTTATCTTTTAATCCTAACAAGATTGATAACCAATCTAGGAAATCATAGTCAACTGCTTATCAAAACAAGATTCGTTATTCAAATCATGAGATTCAACAAAAGATAAATTTTCCAAATTACTGCAGAAATATTCAATGGTAAGTAGATCATCATCTTGGTCAAAATGAGTTATACCTTAAAGAAAATGGTCTATAATCACCTCATACCTGCAAATCAAAATCTTCATGTAAGAACAAATATTCATCCATATTACTTGAACAATCATCATTGTATAATTCAAAGAGAAGAAAATCATCAAGGTCATGATCATCCAAGGGTTCAATTTGATTAACGGGGGAAGTATCGACTGGAAAAATATCAATATTAGCATATGGTTGGATGATAAGATCGAATGAATCACCATTGGGGGAAATATGTGAAAGAAAATTCATTTCTTCATTAGAAAATTGATCTTTCGATTTAATGACCAGTTGTGGTTCAAAACACGGAATATCAAAAGGAGGAGGGCATGGGACAAAAGGCATGTTCAGTTCTTCCTCAAGATGTTTAATTTCTTTTGGATTGGGAAGGCATGAGGAGTCATATTCAAACTATTTCCTTGACATCCAGACTAAGAAACAAAATTTATCATCTAAGAACTATCAGCCCACATCCTCGACTAGGATGAAGGAATTGATAAGAAAAATGCTAAAGGGATTCATTTGGTTCCATCCTAAGTTGATAGATTTCATTAAGAACGTCCTGATATTTGTACTTGTCAAAGATACAACAAATTTTGTTAACCAAATTCTTGAAAGATGTAATAGAAGCAGTGGGTAGAGAGTAGCACCATTTCTTCGCACGACCATCCAATGTAAGGGTGATTTCTTCATAATCAATGCCACTTGAAAGAAAAATTAAACAAATTCAATTATGTAATCAAATATGGTTGTCGTACCCTTTCCATTGAATTTTATATGTGAAAATTTATGTAAAAATTCCACTAGGATTAAAAGATTTAAAGCTTCGGTAAAACACCTCAGGATTATGATCTGCTATGAATCCATTAAAGGTAATATATTCAAACATAGTTTGCAGGCTCAGCTTGTCATGTGGCCCTCTTTCTAGCACCAAAAATGTTGATAGTGTTGGATTCCACCAACATTGTAAGGGGATCTCCCTAATGTGAACTCCCAATTAGACCTCACACCATTTGGTGTAGAAGTCCCATCCAGTCATACGATTCATCCATCGTTGGAATGATTTAAATATTTGCTTTGGTTTACAGCCAACACAAGAGAACACGCACTACTTTGGGGCAGCAAGAATGTGATCTTTGTGAGACATCCAACGTAAGTTATACAAGGGAGACTCCCACAACTAGTGAGGGAAACGAGCCACTGGTTAGAAAAGTAATAGTATTATCCTAAAGGGGGACACTAGGACAAAGAGAAAGACTTCTTGAATACCTACATATTAGTCCAAAAAATAAACAACAATTGTTAAAGCATAATGACACTCATTCAATAATAGCCATAGTTAAGCAACAAATTAGTTTATTAACTTAGTATGTAAATAAAGCAACACATACCATAAACATAACCAGAGTAGTCCAACTACATCTACGGTACATGTATAAAGGAATGTTGGCTCATTGAGCTTTTGATTAAAAGTGTAATATCTATAGTACATGGTTACATGAATGAAACATTGTATCTAATAGTGGAACACGAATCCTTAACTTGCTTCTCCAAAGAATGATCTATCTCCTATGTATTGCAAGATAAGCCAAGGCAAGACCTCTAGAATCTCAAGCCTTCCAAAAGCCCTTTGTTTGAGTTATGAGGAGTTATTTATAACAATTGACAATGACATTTGAGCTTCCTCGTGACTCTTTGAATCCTATGATTGTTCATATTATATACATGACTCATTACATTCCAATGTGTGGATTTTCACATTCCACATGTTTCCCTTGGACTTCATTACATATCATTTATTACATAAGACAATTTACAAATGAGATAGTGGCCTAATAAGATAAAACTAAAAATGGGACAAAGATTCATCAAATGGATAAATCATTTGTTTCCTCATGGAGTTAACTTGTAATGTAAGTGTGCCATGCTCTGAACTCCTATGAGATGGCTTCAACCCAAACTGGAAAGTCCCCTTTGTAGTGCATCTTCACCTCTAGTGCCTCCATCAATATGTTCTTGGAGCTTGATTGTACATCATTCCATATCCATGAGAGCTTCATGTGTGCTTTGATTGGTGCAAAGGCATAATGCTGAATAATGTCTTTGGTTACCTCCAAGCCTTGTCGTTTCGTTGCCAACTTGATTTTTTCAATATATTCTCTGATCTCCTGGAAGATGACTTCTCTACTTCTGATTGCTTCAAGAGATCTGATGGTGGGCATCCCATGTTTCTGTGTTAGAAACTCAAACCCATTACGCAATTGATTATATGCAACCATAGTACTAACCAATTATGCTCCAAGATGCGAGTGGTTATGTAGGTGGAGTCTCAATTGAACTTTGTCTATTTCTGCGACAATCTCGTCCTTTTCCAAATGTTGTGAAGGATTCATATATTTGGTAGTCCACTCGTACATCTCGTCAACTTCTTTGTTTGTTACCTTTAGGATTTTCACTACTTCATGTTTAGTCTTCTAAATTCCAATGAGAGGAGCAATGACCTATTGTATACGTATCATCTCATCACATAGTCACATCATGGTGTCCTCCATTGGCCTTCGCTCTTCTTGCATGGCTCACTACCATTCTACAGTGTTGAATTTCTATGATGACAGTCATTGATTCTTTGTTGCAAGATGTTCCACATGTTGCTTCACCGCAATGAGTTATGTTCTCGACCTGGAATTCTCATTCAACAAGTACCCAGAGTTATCATGTGTCATTGTAGCGAATGTAACATTTTATGCCATGACTACCCTCAGATTCCTTCTGGTGTTAATAGTTGTCACCTTCTCAGTAGACACTGGGACTATATTCTCAAGATACTTTGAGAATATATATGCCTCTGTTGCACAATCCTTTTCTTCAGTTGATCGAACATTACACTGCATATATCCATGACTCTATCTATTGGTGGAGGTGTGATCCCCATCTCTCTAAATGGAAGATGACCACCTATGAAAGGATGTTCTCCTAGAGTATGTGGTTCTTCCTCCCTTTTCTATATGGTATCTTCTTCCTCGAACTTTTCCTCTTCCAACTCTTGAGTCAATTGTTCTTCTTCCAGTCTCAGTGTTGCTTCATCCTCCTGGGCCTGCCTCTATTTTTCTTCTTCCATCCTCATCTTCTCTTATTATTTTGCTTTTTACTTCTCCAGCAACTATCCTACTAACTCTTCCTCTCTTCTTCTTCTACTTCTCTCCCCTCCTGCTCTGCTTGAATTGTTCCTGAGTTTAAAGGATCAACTTTCCATTTCTTGTTGCTCTCGCCTGTCGAGAAATATGTGATCCTTTTCATGGGAGTTGTGTTCTTTACGTA
Source organism: Pinus taeda (assembly GCA_000404065.3). Classification (NCBI taxonomy): domain Eukaryota; kingdom Viridiplantae; phylum Streptophyta; class Pinopsida; order Pinales; family Pinaceae; genus Pinus; species Pinus taeda. The sequence goes on along the minus strand of APFE030126900.1, from coordinate 23,823 downwards.
ATGTGTTATCTGCCCCTCCTGCTACACTTGCAAGTCTAGAGATCATGGATCGTGGGGTGAACCGGTCTCCATTGTTGGATGTATATTCTTGTTATCATTGTACCAGTTCTTTATATTCTCATATTCTGCTATGGACATCAATGGTTACCCCGTATTGTGACAGATCCTTTGACAATATTGCCTGACAATTCACCTGGGATCATATGCATGGAAATATTTAGTAACAAAATGTAGGAGTTCCAACTCATGTATCTTTATTGTTGTCTCCTTATGGCTCTTTAACTCATACAGTCTGATCCTCAATGGAAAGATAAGTCAAGGGGCTCCTAACAATCCCTTTTCCAACTGATTAGCAACTTCTTGCATGACCACTTTGTTAGTCACATATCACAGAATAAGATAAGGATATATCTGATGACTGAAGCACGTGATTTATGTACCCTCAGGAGCTTCTAACTAATCTGTGATATCTCGAAGTGACTCCTTTACTTAATCAGTCATGCAATGAGGATCGATCTCAAATATCATGTGAAATATAACTACAAATAAATGTTAATCCAATTTGTCATATATGCCTCTAAAGCTTTCTTCTGATAACACTTAGCAGTGGAAATAAACTAGGAATTTCTCCTCAGCAGTCTAGTTCCATCTCATTCTCAGGAACGCATATTGTGCACAGATTCCATCTAATAAAATGTAGACATATAATTTTGGTGCCTAGTTTTCCTTTAAAGATTTTTTTGCCTGCCCCACCTAACGCTACAATTCAAATGACAGGATATCCACCCAATTGAAAATTCTACCACGGGTCACTACTATATTGAGCGTGCATATTCAATTCTCTTGGAATACCTTTGTGTTCTTAAGCCCATATAATTGAAAATTCATGGTTATAAAGTATTGATATACATATCTAAGGATCTTTGTCGAATATACTGCGGATGGGCAATGGTGAAAGTTCGCAGTCTCTCGGTACCATGATTTGATAACATCAATAGTGTCGAGAGTTGCCCATATTGTGTAGAAGTTGTCATTTTCATATTCAATGTGCTTCATCATCTTATAATATGACTACATGTCTTCACAAAAATAAGTGGTGAGATGAAAACCACTCCCACTGTGTTGCGCAAGGTGAGAGTCATCCATATGTGTAATTATCCATTCAATCACCTCATCACATGGAATTATCGGGAATCTTCATGTGATAATGTGCATGCCAGACTTCTTGATGTTGATGTATGCATGCAAATCTTCTAAGTCCTCAACAAACCTTTCCTGCATGAATGTGTTGTAAATATTGCTCCATGTGACCTTTGTATCCTTATCAATAAAGCACTGTATATCTGCATATATGGGGATATTTGACTTTATAACTTATACATGTTCATCATCATTTGCTTCTAAAGGTTCTTTGGAGGTCGCTTTGGGAGGAGACATGGCTCCAGAAGATGACGACAAGGTGGTAATGCTTGTAGCATGAACACTTGTTTGGGGAAACACAATCATAGTGACAGTATCATCTTAAAACAACCTAACTATTTAGAAATATTTTTAAATAATGTACAAAGAGGCATCACATATTATTGAACATGAAAAATTGTTATTGACAGTGCAAAACAACTTGCATGCATGAGAAAGTGAGCATGAAATCTAGGAGGGCACACTTTTAAAGCGTGAAGGGGCATGTTGGGTCATTCAGAGCTTTGTAGTGTGATCATGCGGTCAACAAAAAGGAAAAATTCATCTAGGGCATATTGGTGTACCCCGAAGGGTCGAAGGGATGGAATGATGGGCCTTCGAGTCTTCCCTATGCACTGAAGGAGACAAGGAGGACACACTATCGCACTCCGTAGGGATGAAGGAATGGGTTGAAAAGTCTTCGGGCCTTCACAATGTACCCATGTGCTCAAGGAAAAGGAGGGTGCACTATCACATGCCAAAGGGTTGAAGGAATATGCTTCATGCCTTCATGATGCCCTCATGCACTCAAGAGAGGACACATTTCTTCATGGTGAAGAAGTGCGCTCTAGAGAAAAACTTGATCAAACAGGGTGTAGTTTTCGAGGTTGATCAAGCTTCAATCTCAAGAAGTGTGTTCTACCTATTTCAAGATCATAAACAAGTTTTAAAAGCAAGATCCGATGCTAGGATGAGAAAAAGAAAGATACACAAGGCTTTATAGTTTTTGTCGCATTCAATGTGGAATATGAAAAGTTTGAAGAATGTGAAAAGTTTTTGAATGTGACAATAGATTAACACTTGCAAAATGAATATTCAGCATAAACTCCAGCAAACAAAATGAAAAGCAAAGGAACGATAATAAGAAAATCAAGATCTGGCAGTGAAATCATGAAAAACAATGAAGAGATTTGACATGAAAAACTCACTTGTTTCACTAGTTGATAAAGAGATTCTTGATTCCCAGTTGTGCACCCAACTCCTACAGAATGATTATGCAAGAAGAATGATTAACTGAGTTGATTTAAAGAAATTAACATGCAAAACTGATTCATGCATGAGTTCCACTTGTCATTGCATGATAGGGGTAGTTAAAGAAGTTAAGTGGACTCCTATTTTCTAGGGCTGCACCCACATGCAACAAGGTTGGTTGATGCATGCATCCAGGAAGGGCAGATATCTTTGACACGAGGAAGTGCGCTCATGGAGGGTGCATCTATTCCGCATGATGGAGTGTGCATTCCTTCGGTCTGAAGGAGTGTGCACTCCTTCGATCTGAAGGAGTGCGCTCAATTTGAGCACATGCATTCATCAACTTGGAGTGTGTTTTTTCTTTTCTGAGTGTTTTTCTTGATTTTATTTGTCTTTTCATGATTTTGAGTATTTTATCGAGTGTGTGAATAGTGATAAATCAATTTTGTAAGTTAATAAAGATCATGAGTTCACCTAACCAAGAACTTACTAACTCAAGCGCTTATAATGGTTAAGTGACGACGCTTAGGTAGCATTGACTTAGGAGGATGCAACACTAGGAGAAAACACATAGATAAAAAATCAAACAACAAGACGACTCAATGGGGCTTGAAACGACTTTATTGTAGGCTCCAAAATTGACATAGGTAAAAAATTTGGAGGGTCATTGTCGTAGTGACAACACTATGATGTCCAACATAGCTCTTTTTCTTATCCTACACTACCTTTAAGTTCCTCTTAATAGCTTGCATTTCCTATTCCGTGTCTTTCAACATAAAAGGCCCAACAAGGACCTTATTCATTAGATCTCTTTAGCTGATAGGAGTGTTATAAATCCTCCCATAACATGCTTCAAATGAACTCGTTCTTAGTGATTCTTCATACCCATTGTTGTATGCAAGTTCCACTAGTGGAAGGTACTCTTCCAACTTCTTAGGCTAATGAATTATATACCTTCTTATATTTATTCAAGAATTATGTTTGTTCTCTCTATTTTCCCATTGGCATGAGGAAGATAAACTATGCTAAATTCAAACTTGGTTTTTAATCTTGCAAACAACTCTTTCCAAAACCTTGAAGTAAATTTGGCATCTTTATTCGAGATGATTTTCTTGGGAAATCCATGTGGTCTCATAACCTCCTTTATGAAAACTCGATCCACCTCACTAGCTAAATTTGTATATTTAACAGCAATGAAGTGAGCCACTTTGCTTAATTTGTCGACCACTACCATGATTGCATCATGTTGTTTTGGATTCCTTGTTAGACCTATAATAAAGTCCATCTAAATCACTTCCCACTTCCATTCTGAGACGGGAATAGGTTGCAATAAGCCAGTTGGATGCTTGCACTTAGCGTTCACTTGTTGGCACTCTATGCATTTGGAGATAAAATCAACCACTTATCTTTTCAAATTTGGCCACCAATAAACATTATTTATGGTCACTAGAGTCTTTTGATATCCTGGATGAACAAATTATGGCTTCACGTGAAGCTCCCTTAATATAAGTATCTTCAAGTCGTTGCTACTTGGGACATAAAAAAAAAATTTCATTTTAATCAGCCCCTTTTTAGTAAGACAATAATCCTTACCTTCGCTACCTTGAGAGACTTGATGTAGCTTTTCCTTCAATTGTTGATATTTTTCATCTTGTTGCCCAACGTTTTTCCAAGGTCGGGCCCATAGGAACTTATGGCTGCTATACGATTTATTTTCACTCCTCTACTAAGTTTGTCAGTAAATCTATTTAACTTTCCTTTAATGTATTTGATCTCAAAATCAAACAAGTTGAGTGTAGCCAACCATATAGCTTGTTGGGAATTCAATTGAGGTTGATCGAACAAATATTTCAACCCTCCATGATCAATCATTAGAGTAAATTTTCTACTGAGGAGATAATCTCTCCACAATTTTAGGGCGTGAAGGATGGTAGCAAATTCTAGATCATGAGTTACATGATTATGCTCATGCTCATTTAACTTTCATGATTCATGAAAAACCACTTGGCCTTCCTGCATCAAGACTCCACCAAGTCCCTCCTTGCAGGAATCCATGCATAAAATGAAATCTTTTTCAGTATCTACTATTTTTAGTATTGGTTTATTGGATTCGAAAGAAATTCTTCATTCCTAATAGCCAAGATTCGACATCCTCTAATTTCCCTTTTTCACCATAAAATGTAGGAGGCTTAGCATTTTCAAATTCCTTTGTTATATTTTCCAGGAAGAACAAATTAAAAAATAAAAAATAAATGAAATGTTAAAGCCCCCCCTGCTACTACGCAAACGCCGCCACGAAAGGTGCATAACAATACTAGTCGCTATGAAATTTTTGTGGAGGAAGGTGAAAACCCTAGTGAACCTAGATATCAATCTAGTAAATAAAACCGTAGAGTTCCACCAAAGGGCGACAACAAACCCAAGAGGAAAGTCGAGGATGATCCATAGTAAAAAGAAGCAATGGCACAAATCAAAGACCAAGTTAATATGGAGATTGACAGCTCGAAGGATGATATTAGTATAGAAGAAAATATCCTTAAATGATTGTTCAATGAATGGTGACATTTGGATGAAAGATTCATCTTAGAAGATCAAAAACAACTCTCTCAAGACATTTTTCAATAATATCAAGCTAAACAAGGCTTTGTTTCCTTTGATCAACCAGATCATTTAGGTTCCCATCGAGGCCAGGGTCCATATCCGAATGTGCTAGGAAAAGGGGGAAAGAAAAGGTGTCGAAATAATTTTTAGGAATCCATACAGATTGTTAGGGATCTGCTGGTAAACTCAAGAAGGGTGGTACCGGTGCCAGTGATTTTCCACCAAATCAATAAGCCTTCTCAATGATTATTACCTCCTGGAATGTGAGAGGCCTCAACAGTAGAGGAAAGAAAATGTACCTGAAATATCAAATCAAAGGGATAAACCAAGTATTATGATTATTCAAGAAACCAAAATCATAGAGAACAAATTAAAGGAAATTGTCAGAGGTTTCAAACCCCAGTATGAGGTGGTAGCTTAGGATTCCAAAGGAAGCGCAAGAGAGTTTGTTATCCTATGGAACACAACTAAGATTATATTTGAGGATTAGGTCATCCTTCCTCGGATTCTCATAGGAAAATTTAGGCACATAGGTACTCGTGATTGGGCTCTACTGACAGGGGTCTATGGGCCTAACGTTCCAGGAGAAAAGGTGGTTTTTCTCCAAAATATAGGAAAACTAAGACGGTTGTACTAGGAAGAGCTTTGGATTATTAGCAGAGACTTCAACCTTATCTCTTCGCTTAAGGAGAAAAAAGGATGAATTCATCGTATGGATGCTAAAATGGAAGTGTTTCAGGACATAATCATGGAGATGCAATTAGTGGCTATGCCAACCAACAATGGCGTGTACACCAAGTATCATCGCTCCTTGATAGATTCTTGATCTTTGAACATGTGGTTAGTAGATATATTTTTATAGAAGCCTCAATGCTCCCATGCATGGGATCAGACCACTAGGATGGAGATTGATCTAAAAGTGGCCCCCAAGAATCAACCTTTCTTAATCAAATCCTTCTAGCTTAGGGATCCCTCCTTTATGTAGAAAGTGGAAAGTTGGTGGAAAGGAAATATGGTCCAAGGTAGAAACCACGTACACATGTTTTAGCTAAAATTAAAGGACATCAAAATTCATATTAAACGTTGGAAATAGGTGGAGTTTGATAACATTATGAAATATTGGAAACAAATCCAAGATAGAATGCAAGATATCCAACAAAAAATAATCACTTAAAGACGAACTGAAAGCATGGCGAAGAAGGAAGGTTGACTCGTGAATCAAATTGAAGAAAGAAGAAAAAGAGAGGAAATTATGTGGAAACATAAATCCAAAATACAATGGTTCGGGGAGGGTAAGAGAAACACCCATATTCTCCATAAATCTATGATTCAACATCGACAACACAAAAGAATATTCTCCCTTAAGGATGATTCCAGGAATAGATTGGTTCATCATGAAGAGATGGAAAACCTGGTGGTGAATCAATTTCACTTCCTTATTTCTAAACCTCCCTATGAAAGATCAGAGGCTATCCAAAGGATTACACAACATATTCCACAACTCATAACCAGAGACCAGAACTTGGCCCTCATGAGAGTGTAACTTTGGAGGAGATAGAGGATGTTGTCAAGGGGATGGCCAAAAATAAAGATTTGCACCAGATGGATTTATAGCAGAATTCTTCCAAGGAGCTTGGAGCTTTATAGGGCATGAAATCCTTGAATTGGTGAAGGAATATTGTGAACTCATAAGGTAAGCCCTGGTCTCATTTCCACGTTCATTGCTTTAAGTTCCCAAAATAGCTAGACCTAAAAACTTGCGAGGATTTAGGCCTATTGCATTGTCTAATGTTATTTATAAGATCATTTCCACTATTATAGTCAAGCAACTTAAGCCTCTTCTTCCAAATATTATCTCCCCTTAACAAATGGGATTTGTCGAAGGTCATAAAATCCTAGATGGTATAATTACCTCACAAGAAATGGTCCACTCTTTGAAACATCTTAAAACCCATGGCATGTTAATTAAATTAGATCTGTCGAAATCTTATGATCATCTCAGTTGGTCATACCTTATCAGTATTCTAAAATCTTTTGTTTTTGACCAATGTTGGTTGAACTGGATCTATTCCCTCATCTCAACGCCAATATTTTTGATCTTGCTCAATGGATCTCCCTCTAGAACTTTCAATCCTTCTTGAGTCCTAAGGAAAGGAGACCCTATCTCCCCCTTTCTCTTCATCCTGACAGCTGAAGGTTTGGGTAGGTATCTGAGATCAGTTGTTCTATCTTCTCAAATCAAAGGCCTCCACCCCTGGGGTAATGATCTCCCCATTACCCACCAAAAATTTTTGGATGACATCATGCTATTCAGTTAAGTCTCCCTTAGGGAAGTAAGAAAGATCAAAGAAATTCTGAATGAATTTATGGCAGCCTTGGGTACATTGGTTAACAATGATAAATCAAGCATCTTATTTTTCAATACTCTGGTGACTATTCAAACCTTTCTTTCTAGGTCACTTGGCTTTGGCATAGGTTCCTTGCCGACCAAATACTTGGGAATTCCTCTGGCAATTAATTCCTTAAAAAAATCTTGTTGTAAAGACCTTCTTTAAAAGATCCAAATGAAACTCAATGGTTGGGCCTTTAGGGCTCTCAACCTGGCAAGAAGGATTTTCCTTCTAAAATTGGTCCTACAATCAATTACTATTTACTAGCTTTCAGGTATAGCTGCTCCAAAATCTTCATGTATAACTATGATAGAAATATTTAAAAAACAAATATGGGGCAAAGCTCAACAATTGAGGAAATGAGCACAGGTATCTTGTACCAACCTCACAAATCCAAGAGTGGAGGAAGGATCTCAGAGACACTTATACTTTGAATCAAGTAATGGAAGCCAAAATCTGGTGGAAATGGCTAGAGGGAGGTCAGGATCTATGGAAAAGCATCTGGACTAGAAAATATGGTATGCTACTACAAACAGAGGATATTCTCAGATATCAGGATCCCCCCAAGGGGTCCTCAATAGGGAACCAGGCATCTAGAAACAAAGATCTAGTAACCCATCACTTCTTCTGGGAAATCAAAGATGGAAAGACGACACTCTTCTGGCAAGACTCATGGCAACGGAGGGAGAAAATGTTTAGTAGGCAGGATTTAGGGGATATATTTATGTTCACTAATAATCATAATTATTATATAGTGGACCAATTTTGGAAGTCCTCATAGCCAAATTCAAGATGGTGACAATGGGAGGAGTACCAGGATTGGCCCAATCCTCCCAACTCAGAATAATGGAAGCATTTGGACAAAGAATTACAATCCAGGAAAATTGTAAAACAAGAAGGATATGACATCCTTCATTGGGGCTATTCCACCAAAGGTACTTTCACCATTAAGGAAGTGTATCGTTTAAATACATAAGATAATCAAAATAATTATAACCCCATATGGAAGAAGATATGGACAGGAAGGATATGGTCGAAAAATTCTTACTTCTTATGGTTGGTATGTTGAGGACAAATCCACACATGGGACCAAATTCAGAAATGTGGGATTCAAGTTCTATCATTTGCTTTTTTATGTGGCAGGCATAATGAGGATCTTGAGAACCTCTTGAACTCATGCTCCTTTGCAGATCAAAAATGCGGGAAGTTAGGATAATTTTTTGACCACCTAGACAGATATCAACAGAGTATCAAGGAAACCATAGTTCTTTGGCATAAAGGCCTATTCTTGAGCCATGTCCTTAATCTTGCATGGGAACTTACTCTCGAATTCCTCCTATGGGCCATAAGGAAAGAAAGGAATAGCAGGATCTTCAAAGATCGCCATAAACCTCGGGAATAAGTATGGAAAGGAATAACTCAAAATATCAAAGAATCAATATTGGCTAAAAAATGGCATCTGGATGATTGGCAGGTTGCCCCCCATAAGGCTAGGATCCTCACCCTATTGAATCTTTCTCCAAGTATGATTGCCCTAAACTCCTGGAAACTTTTGGTCACCCCTATTTCATCTCCTCAACACTTTTTTGCTCCCCTAGGTGGATTTATAAAGTTAAAATTTGATGGCGCCTCCAAGGGTAATCCAGGGATTGTTGGTTTTCGAGGTATATTTTAGGATTGGCGCAAGCAGACTAGACTTGTATTTGCAGCTGACTGTAGTTTTACAAGAAACAATGAGGCAGAATTTAATGATATCAAGTAAGGCCTCATTATCGCAATAAAAACTGGATATAAGAAGTTGGTTATAGAAGGGGATTCTATTGTGGTGATAGAAATAATTAAGAAGTTGAACCAAGGATCAAGCTGGGAAAATCTTAGCCACAATCGGCATCTTGCTCGACTTGTGCAGGATGTAGGAGAGATTCTTCCCAACTTCGACTATATCATCCCATCCCATGTGAGGAAAGAAGGAAATAAATTTGTTGAATTCCTCACTAATTGGGTTTGTTCTCATTTGGGCCAATCTTTGGAGAACACCCAGCCTCCCCAATCCTTAGAGAAGGATTTGAATTCTCTAAATAAAATCCTGGACCAAGATATTAGAGAAAGTTTGCAGCATAACCAAGATATGGATCAGCATCCCCAATCAAGGTGTCAGCTAGAAGGATTAGGATCCATGAATGCCAGGCTATAATGATGAAGGTTGAATGATGGCAAGCTACCACCCTCGACATGCATGAGGCACATGGAGCAGTGGCTTCACGAATGCAACCATTTAATGTCAATAGGGAAGGTGGCAGGGAGATTATAGTGGTGAGGTTCTCTGGCTTTTTTGTTGTTGAGGTAAGTAAGTTCTATGTCTACAATGGTAATTTGGATCCCACTTGGCTTGCGACAAGTTGTAGCTCTGGGGTGGTGCTCCCCATGGTATTCCATCAGGTGTTGGTTGACTTACAGTCTACTCTAGTCGCTCTTCTTAGATATGTTCTTTGTCTCAGTTCTTGTTACTCTTCTCCCATGGCTATCTATATATTGTTGCTTTTTTCTTGGAGGAAAGACTCTGTTCTGAATTTGAAGGTCTGGCAGAAGTACCATCGGGTTTTTTGGATGGAAATTGAGGATTTGTATGAGGGTTTCTTTGTCTTTCGTACTCTTGTCTCTGTGTACTATGGTATTTTTCTTCGATGCATGGGCACCATATGGGCATGGAAACTATGCCATTCACAGTTTTGTTGGTGTTCCTGTCTCTGGCACAATGACTCTATTATTTTTCTAAATGTATGTTGTTATGGTTCTGGGTTTATATGGTTTCAGAATGTGCATTGTTCATATCAACCCTCCACCCTCATCTATTCATCGAAGGGTTTGGAATATGACTCAAGGATCTAGGACTTCCTTCATTCCTGGTATGTTGTCTGTTGCAGGGTAAGTCAATGGTCTATTTCTAGTTTTTTGCCCTCATGCATTGATAACTTGACAAGTTTCCTGTTCGGGTGCAACCCTGGGAAGCATCAACCTCACGGGTGTAGGCTCACTTCAGGTATACTTTCGAGGTTTGAGTCAATTATTGCGAGATTTTTCTATCATTTTTGGGTCATGGATTGTGTTTCCTATCATTTTCGGGTCATGGCTTGTGTTTCCTCAGGGAAGAGAAAGAACGCCCAGGGTTCCCGCGGTCGTGGTAAGTAAAAGATGGAAACTCATGAGGTTCATCAAGCCAATTCTCATACTGGTAAATTTGGAAGTAAAAAATTAGCCTCACACATCATAAAGGAGGTTTCCATTGCTTACCACAAGGGTAGGTGAGCTCAAGTTTGTCATCTTATACACGGGCGGGAAACGGGACTTAATCAGCAAGCTAGAGCAATGGAAATTGACCTAGGAGACTAGTAGGCCCTAGTGCCTGACCCCAGTCACTCTTGTGGTTGGTCTACTCAGTAAAAAAAAAATTGTCCATTTTTATTGGATGATGAAGAACTTTCTGGCTAAAGCCTTGGAGGACATCCCCTCTGGCTCACCCTCAACCTCCCAAAGGATCCTAGATTTTAGCAAGGATCTATAGTAGATTCAGTTTCATCTTCAAATGCATAATGGTCACCTTAGCTGCATTTAGCAGTATAATCTGTATATCCCACAAATTGAGCTTTCAGGCTTTAATGCGAAGGATCTTTCTCCCATGAACTCATCTGAATATTAGTCATTAGTCGTTTAATGGTTTAATATATGTTTGTCTTATATTATATGCAGGAGTTACACACTTTACAATGTGTTTTTAGTTATTTAGAATATAGGAAGGATAAGTACAATTAGACATATCTAGCATGGCTTGATAGGCTTATAATATTATTTTTTTGGATGGCTTGTCATGCAGTTAGCTAGCCAACAAATCTGGTTTCCCTCTGGGCAGGTTGAGACCACCTAACCATTTGATTTTGGTTGTAACTTTCCCTTTTTGAAGTGAAATGAATACAAAGGTCTTGCCAAGCTTACCAAAAAAAAACTCCTTTGTTATATACTCTCTTTCCCTTATTCTCCCATCATGATGATGATAGTGATGATGATGTGGCCTTCTATGAGTGTCCTCATATCATTGCTCATGGGTTCTAGAGTTACCTTTTGAGGTACTTAACAGAGTGCCTCCTTTCATGGCATCTTCACTGGACAACCAATGCCTCTTTCTATATCTTCTCTTATTCACCCCATTGGTTCTTTATTCCTACCCCAATGGGATTTGAATTCCTCTTTGTTTGTTCCCCAACTCATGTTTCCTCTGTATTTGTAGGTCTGATAAGCTTTGCAGTATGGCTACATTGAATTCAACTTACCTTTCATGCACTCTAACAAACCTCTCATTGTCATATTTATAGCTCCTTATTTCTTCTCTCAATCTTCTCAACGTGTCCATTCAATCATAAGAGCCTTCCCCTCCTAATTATTCAACTGATCTTTTGTCATCATGTCCATGTTGTGATTGGTCGGAGCTATATTGCCCCATTTTTCTACTTTTTCTTGATCTGTTGTTTCTATATTGTACCATAATTTGTTGTTCTTATGGTATTTGACTTTCATATGTTGTCATACACACACATATTTGTTAGATTCAAATAAAATTCAATATGCATAGTGAACATTATTACCTTGATTTTTCCTGGAAGGATGTTGGTATAAGGCTAGCTAAAACAATTCATATCATGTTAGTATGTCTATATTAATAAAATCATGACATCATATCAATAACAATAAAATTAGGTCATAGTATTAATATCATGCCACATGCATAGGCCCCAATGTAAAAACATCTACATTAAATACAACCGAGCATGCCATAGACCAACTTTTAACACTTAAACTTATTTTAATGATTCATCTGATTTTTAGGGTCAAATATTGGTACCTTTGCTTTGTTACTCTATAACAGGGCATCAAATCATCCTTAAATGTTTAAAATTGAACCTGTGCCTTCATATTTGTTGTGATAGATCCCATCTAGTCCAAGTGTTGAACCTAAAAGCTCTAATACCACTCTGTAACATACCCCCTACTAACCCCAACCCTGACCAAGGGTAGAAGGAGGTAGTTACTAAGTTGACCCAATGTCCATGGTCTAGTTATGAAAATGGGGTCTAAATTTTTCTCTTTCTTTTAATCTCTAGAAACTCAAAATGGATGATACCATCACATTCATCTCATTAATACGCTTTTGACAATATAAAATTTGTCTCAATTTTTCTCCTGTATTAAAAGATATGGCCAATTAAATTGTACCGCATCATCCAACTTGACACATGGTATCCATGTGTCTTCCAAATTACAAGCCACATCATGCCCTATAGCTTCCAACTCATTAATACCAAGCCACAAACTAATCACAATTATTATGGTAAGCACAGACCAACCATAATATATATATATATGATTATATTGGGTGTATGTGGGTGTGATCTCTCTATGGCCACCTCACCCCACTACATTGAAACCTAGCAAGTATCCACACTACTCCCTGTTGAACCTCTAAGGACATTCTTTCTAGGTTGCATTGGCAGTGGCAACTCTGCATTTAGGCTCCCCTAACCCCTTGACTGGTAAATGAATACATTTGTGCCACAAAACACTTGTCCCCATAGATTGGGCCCCGCATGCCAAGTTGGCCTAGAACTTAAATCTCAGGTGCTCTATTATGTCCAGCACCCAAAACCTTCAAGATACGGAGTGACGCCACTAATCCTAAATGTATTAATATGATGGTGGAGGGAATTCATGCATTCGATGGCTTCGATTTGATAGTAGATCGCCCCCCTTCCTCCATGTGACATCAGTAGGGAGGTTTGCATTCATCGTTTCATTATCAGTTCTGTCACTTGAATCTAATGGCCCTATCTTGCCTTGTCTCGGCCAATGGTATGTGGGGCCTGACCTCATTTGGAATAGAGAAGGAGGGGGTGTCCTCTTTTTTATTCCCACCATCCACTTACATGTGAATCTCCATTTCTTATGTGTGCATGTGACAAAGCGCCCCGGCCCGGGTCACATGCCCCATGATACCCACCCTCTTAGTGATATGCTTCTATGGAGGACAGTCCCATCCCACAATGGCTCCATCCCTCCACACCTCACACCATGACGATGAGTTCTAACCATTCAACAGAACTTGGTGCTTAGCCCCCTAGCTCCCTCCCTTCTAGTCACATGGTTCTTCATGTGATCGAACACAAACACCCATGGCATTGAACTCCTCAATGAGCGTGAATGCCATTTGCACCATGTACACAATAATTGGCCTCGAGGCTTTGCTATGATTCTAGTGAATAGCATGTTGACTAGACTTAGAAGACCATATATATATATATATATATGTGTGTGTGTGTGTGTGTGTGTGTTCAATAGGACATGGCCCTTCGCCCCCTAACTCCCTCCCTTCCAGTCGCATGGTTTGTCATGTGATCGAAGGAAAACACCTATGGAATTGAACTCTTGAATGAGCGTGAATGCCATGTGTACCATGTACACAATAATTGGCCTCAAGGCTTTGTTACGATTCTAGTGAATAACCTCTTCATTGGACTTAGAAAGCCACACACACAAACATATATGTGTGCGTGTGTGTGTGTGTGTATATATATATATATATATAAGTTCCATCCACCCAATACTGTGAATTAGAAACTAGGACCCACTGGTCTCATTATTTTTCTTACATTAAATTAATTATTAGCAGAGTTCATCCACCTTTTCACACACACGTCACAAACTTAGGACAATTACAAAAATGACCATTTCTGAAAGAAAACACTCAAGAGAATTCCTACACATGAATTCCACATTCCTCATTATCAACAAGTGTCATTCAATAACACAAATACCAATTATACCAACATGTCAATACAATTAATTTTCCCATTTATAGAGATTTCAATCTTTTCATGTTCAAGTGGGCTTAAGTTATTTCAATATTAGCATATCCACAAGTAATGAACCATTTCACAAGATATTTACACAAGTATTTACATTCCTCATTTATGCAAGAACAACTCTCAGCAGTAATAGCATTACATTATCTCCATGCAAATGACAAATACATAATAGCAAACACAAGCACAAAACATGGGTATATACTTATCTTATAAGAAACCTGGAAACTAAGAGTGGGAATCTGAATCTCCAACCATATACAAGCTACAACCATAGTTACATGTAGTTGTCACACCCAAGCCAGATGCAAGTGCTTGAGGTGGAGTGCTTCTCAATGGAATTTTCACTGAAAATATAGTTGAAATAGGATGCAAAAGGACACACTACATTCAACTTTCAGCTACATAAGCCTTCGCCTAGTGTTACCAGACTTTACATACATGATTAACCTTCATGCTAGGATATTACAATACAAATAGTATAGCTCATTGTCAGGAGTAGAGATTCCACTTCAAGGGAAGGTTTGGCAACTAGATAACTATTGTTGGGTAAGAGACTACCTCTCTAGGTACTTCATCAGTGAGTCAATCACCAGGGTTTCAACCCCAAGGTTGCTTCTGGTGCTTCATTATCCCTCACAAATACCTGAGTGTCTCTTCCTGAGCCAATAGGTTCATCAATCCATAAGCTTCCTAGTGGGTTCTTCAGCTTTTAGCCAAGCCACTTGTCTCTATAATGTTCACCCAACAAACCTTCCTAGGGTTCCTCAGTTGTTTATCTATGGAGAGGTCTCACCTTCTCTCTACCCTCTTACTTGTGCTTCCCTAGAGGAGATTTATTTTTTGTCTTTTCTCCCTCCTGCTCGAGTGCATGTGTCTCTCTAAGTATCCCCAAATGAATTCCCCATCCCCATTTTTTTTCCTTGCACTCTCTTTCAACAGAATGTCGATTTGCCTTTTCCCCATGGTCCACACAGTGCCTCCTCCTTGTCTTTGATATTTTGTCCTATTCTTCCTTGTTATTGGAACTAAAGGACACCTGGGCATTTCCATCATGTTTCTAGTTAATTTGTGGCACATTCAGCCCATTTATACCACTCATCTAACCTATGACTGATATTATATTATATAAATATAAAATAATATATAAAATATATATATTATATATAATATATAATGATATATAATATATAAATAATATCAACCTATTTCCTTAGGCAATATTCCTCCCCAAGTAATTGGAATTTGTGCCCCCCTTCTCTCAGCCTTTTAAATAATTACGATTATATAGAATGAAGGAATATTAACTAGGGGATGGCACACCATTCATGACCTTGAAAATTAATTGTCAATTTGAAACTTTAGTTGATACTTTCATTTATACCATTTTTCCTTGCTTCAAAGATATAATGATATTGTAAAGAGTAATTTCTTAGTGAGGGAAGTATCCATTTTTTCTATTATTCCAAATATTGATCATGGAATTACGATAATAGCATGCCCATAATGATGTTGTAGCTATCAATTTTGTGACTATATCATTATTGTCAATATAATTAAAACCTTCAAACCACATACAAAATGTATATACAAGCATATATATAACTACATATAAATTTATGTAACACCATCTGTTGATATGAGAATATGAAACTGTGTAATGATGTCATGTAAGCACTCCTTATCATTTTGGAGTGGGATTTCTCATCCATTATATCATGTCTCGGCTACTGGCTTGTGAAACATAGACCCTTCAAAATTGTCCCTTTGTATGTGTTTTGGGGGATCTGGAGAACCAAGAATGCAATTGTATTCGAAGGCAGATATCCTAATGCTCAATCCACAAGTATTAAAATTGTAAGACGCTTTCTCGATATTGGTCTTGTGATGCCCAGGGACCCCCATCGCCCTGCAACTTTCAAGGATTTGGGAGATTCTTATCAGTATGATTCTTTGATGGTGCCTCGAACAGGGGTAGGTGTGGATGCGGAGCACTCATAAAATATGACATGTTCACAAATACCACTTCTATTGGCCCGGAGCAGAGGGGACAAAATTTCGAATTGAGACTGTTGCATTATGGGGGATCATATAATGTCCAAAATTGCTTGCCATTGAATCTATCAAGATTCTTTGGAACTCTAAATCTATTATTAAGTGGATATAGGGAAATAACTCCCTTGAGATCCCCCTCCTTCATCACTAGATGTAGAAAACCCTACTATTCGCTTATCCTTCATTCACATGTCCCGAGAACAAAATAGGGTGGCAGATGCCCTATCCAAATGAGGGGTTTCCCTCTGCCCTGGTAAGATGTGTTTCCAAACTCTACTTAATGGCTCTGCCTGTGAGGAGGGATACTTTGATCTCTAATTCAGAAGCCTCCTGCACTGGGGTTTCTCAACCTATTGTTGACCTTTGGTTATGTTCCTTTTTTTCTCTTTGTTCGATGATAATAATCGCTCCCTCAAAATGTAAGCTCATGGAGCATGATCAAGCACATTTTGCAATGTTTTTTTTAATTTTGGCAGTGTTAGAATCATTCCTCTTATCTCATTGACTATCTGATGTTATATGAAACTTATTTTATTAATAAAAAGGATGTTGTTTTTTTTCCTCCGATTAAAAAAACACTCCTTATTTCTCTAGTTGACCCCACTTACTAAGGCTCTAAGATTTTAGTTATTTTATGGGTATTATTTTAAAGACATCTTAGGAGGAATCATGATAAAGTGCAATGGCTTGCACATTTTTTTATGGGAGTGGCTCAACATCTGCCAACTTCATAGGGATGGTTGTATCTAATGGGGCAAAAGCCAAAATTTCTAGGATCATTTGGTAAAAAAGTTTGGAGTAGTGAGTGAGGGTAGGAAAGTTTTCATATAGGGAAAGGAAGCATGGGATGTAAGAAAATAGGATCAAGCATGACCTGTTATGTTTTTATGCAGAAAAATGATGAGGAAATGCCAAATTTAGTAGCATCATCTTCTTGTGTACCAATAATCAGTCTGGTTATGTTCTCCTGCTCTATTATAGATTTAGCTTAAAAGAAGTTGTCAATAAAAAAAATGTATAATTAGAATCTTCTAACAATCTTATCAGAAATGTTTGAATTCAACTAAGGCAAAACTGTACTCAAAGGTGATTGGTAAAATAAAGGGTAAGTGACAAAAATAAATAAATCGAGAAATTCAGAAAGAAAAATAAAAACAATAGCATTAGAAAATTTAAAATAGAGAAAACTTATATGTACAAAAAAATCATGAAAGTATTTATTTCATCCTTTGTTGGTGTAAAAGGAAGAGAAATTGTTCTCAGTGCTTGTCCCGTTCGAAGTATGAAATTTTTCACAAAAACATACATTGAAATTTCTTTTTCTAACAAGCATGAGATTAGTGACCTGTCGAGACTACTCAACAAAAAAGCTAACATGACAAGGGAATAACTCTTTTGGATATTCCTTTACTGTCATTTCAGGTGGGAGATTAATATGCTTTTTTCTTTGCATATAATCGTCCATGGTTGAAATATATTTTTGGGGCTGTAAGAATCATAATAGTGTGTATCTTTATAAGACCATGCAAGGACATCCTTTAATTCATGCAAGAAATCAAAAAACACTTTTTTATCATCAAAAATTTTGAAATTGACATGTAAGACTTTGGGGTCTCTTAGGCTTCCAATATCCAAAATTATAAGTTTCAGATGTTTTTCTTTTCGAATCCTCATGTATTTCTTTATTGTTTGACACATCGTTGGGAAAAAGTGAACTTTTGAGGGGAGAAATTCCTTTAGGGTACTTATTATCTTTGAGTGAAATATTTATTTCTTACTAAAGGGTTGTCCTTGGATGAATGAACAACTCTCTCATCATCTGAGAATTCTTGCCAATCCTCCTCATTGTTTGGTAGAAGATACTGATAGAATGATTGTAAAATGCAAGCAGGCCTCTTAGACATAAGTTGTCTTTGGGGGATAGCAACATACACATCGAAGCAATCATATAAGGCATTTAATACCCTAAGAACATGAGTAATGTTAAAAGAAAGTAATTTGGAAAAAAAAAAAATCCATTTGACTTAAGTATATCACTTAATTAACTTATTAGAAGGAGAATAGACTTTTTTAATTAGATTGATAATAAACTAAGAGTCTCCAAAAGTGGTCAAGTGTTTACAACCTAAGTTGAGGGCTTATTGTATACCTAAAGGTAAAGCCTCAAACTCAACGACATTATTTGTACTGTCAAATTCAAGTCTAAATGTGAATTGATGTGTCTTACCAAGGGGAGAATATAACATGACTTTGGTGCCATTTCCTTCATTTAACGATGCATCATCGAAGTGCATATTCCATACTTAATCATCTTGATTGACGGTGGAAGGAGGAATTGATTCTTTCTTAGTGAAAAGAGAGTAAATCCCAAAGTATTCTTCAATATAATTTACATGGGGTTGAGGAAAACTCGAAATATAAGGAAAAATTATTCCTTCCCTCAAAACAATAATATTCTTACCATCTTTAGGAAGGGTCATATGAGTGACATCCAATGACATTTACACACTTGTTCAAGTTTGTCGGTCTCTACCAAGAATTATTTACAACAAATACTTTATCTTCAAGAGACTCCTCTTCTGGGCGATCCTCAAGGAAATGGATAGCTGCAAGTGTTTTTCCTTCAAGAAAATTCTCTAAATGTTGTTGTTGCTAAAGAATGGTGGCCATATCAAGAAAGTAGCATCATCTTTGATGTTATCCATTTTCTTTAAATTATTAAATCGAGAGATAGTTGAAGAGGAAGGGATAATAGAAGAATTTACATTCAAATGTGAGGAAGTGGTATCTGGGGTTTTTCAATTATCAACCTCCTTGGATGGTTCATTCTTGACACTTATAGCTCTAAAATAACTCCTTCTTTCAACCATAATTACCTCATTATCATTGATCCAATCCAAGGTTGCAACTGTGGAGTCATTTCCTTTACCAAAAAATATTTCCTAAGCATTTTTTTAACATCATAAGTCTTTTCATCGTGGTAAACTTCAGGGAAGTTACACTATGGTTAGGAAAGAAAATCATGTGGTTGATATGTTTGGTAATTGTTTCTTATGAGATCCAAAGTGGAATTTTTAGTGTGAGGTTGCACCACCACCTTCTTCTCAAAATATATTATATGATTACTCATGTCTTGCATGAGTTGAAGGACGAAAGATATATCAGATTGGTTGATTGAGTCTTCAAGTGGAAGACTATTGCGACACAATTTTTATCTGTATTCCTAACGTATTTGTAAAGAAGACTTCGGATTATCTTCATTTTGCTCCTCTAACCTATGGTGGTAAGTAGGAGGTAGAGTATTGCAGTAGTGCATAATGGATACTAGATTTTATGGCCTAATGATCATTGGAATTTGATTATACAATTTTGTGAATAAAAGATTAAATTATTTAATAGTTTCACCTTTTTTAAAGGTAACTTTATTGTATTTTTGGAGAAGATCAATAGGGCTCTGAGGTTGGTGTTATAGAAATTTTTGGGCACTTCAACCCCAATCACAAATGTCCATAAACCGAGGACTCTTAAGTCCCTAAAAGTGTTGCTTCACTGCCTAAAGGAACAAGGTCAACTGATTACATCATCTCCCAGAAGTTCTCCACTGAAAACTGTTCATAAATGGTCAAAACTGGACCATACTGAAAGCTCAATGCAGAGGGTGCAGTGCATATCACCTTCCCAATGTACAAGGTACGATGCATACTAATTTGCTCCTCTATAGGGTGCGATGGTTAGGAATGGACAAATGGCAGGGACAAAAATGCGAGGTGGAAGATCATGGAATCTCCCAGAAGCTTCCCCTCTAACACTTGCCTCTCTATTTTCGACCAGGGATGAGTAAGAGATCATCATTCTCCAAGTGGAAGCAGGAACTATCAGAGAGAGGACACTAATCAAGATCCCAGAAGATGACTCACCTATCTGTAATCATCTATATATGGATCCCTCATCACAGAGATCCAGAGGCTGGAATTTTGTATCTTATAGAGAAGTGTTGTTGGTTTTCTTGTGTACATTCACAGTGTTGGGTGATCTAGCTTTGCTTGAGGGGAAGAAGGGCTTCTCTTAGCTGGAGGATGATGCTGGGTCAGAGCACATGGTTGTAATCTTTTTGCTACTTTTCATCTGAATAAAGCTATTCTTGTTTCCTTCCATATTCTTGTGTACTTGTTTATATATGCTTGTATATGGTTAATGCACATCTGATCCTGCATTATTTATGAATTTAGATCCTTGTTTCTTGCATAGTAGCATGTTGTTTTGATTCCACAGGTCCTTTTGAAGATGAGCAGACAAAGAAGAAGCGGAAAAAACTCTATCAAGAACGAGAGGAAATCTAGCGCAAGACTCAGGTTGGACCTCTTGGTTCTCCTCTCATCTATTTTCATAAAATGAATCAATAGTAGACTTTGATTGTTTGTTTCTAAGATAGCCACCCATCTTAGTGGGAATAGCAGCATCCGAGTGGACACTATTCTTGTATAACAAAATGGCAACTCAACTGGGGACCGACTAGATTACTTGTTAGCCTATCTATCCTTGTTTCTTTTATAAACATACAGACTAAGCCTGAAGTCAAGCCAGCTAGCCTTCAAACTGCATTTGTCATACAAATGCAAAGTAGATTAATGTTGCTTTAGTCAATCTCCGTGTTTTTTTTATGAATTAAACAGTAGATCTGCAAGCAATCTAATTGCCCTAAGTGGTGGCTCTAGTAACCTCTTAGATCACCCCTGTGTTTTACATACATTGATCCTTACTTATTCAGCCTAAACACCGGAACTAGATTGCAAACTATGAGTGAAATCTCGTTCAAATTCTCGCACTACTACCATCTCACCCTACCTTCAAGGCATCCTGTATGCATCGCACTTCCCGAATGGAGTAGGTGCGCTGCATACTGAGTTCACTGTGTAACAGGTGCGATGGTCAGGGAGGATTGATTTTGCCCTCCGACTGTGGATTTTTCTCACTGTTTTCGGTCTTATTCAAGAGTTTTTGTTGTCTGTAATCAGTGTACTTCTATGAATACCCCCTTCTCTTGCATACTTCCGCCTCCTTAGTGCAAAGAACTATAAATGTTTTTTAAGTATTGTGCGTCATTTTAGTTCTCTTTTGCAAAAAGTAGCATAGTTGAACTGTCGTCTCTAGATCTGAAAGTTTCGTAGCTGTCGTTTTCAGTTTTAAAAAGCGATTCCATTGTTTTAGATAGTTGATTATACAGTTACTGTTGCATGAGATTTGAATTACTAGTTTTAAAGTGTCGAAAAGCAATTTCCATTTCAAAATCGCAAAGTGTCTCTCTTGCTTTCACTTCGTTTTGAAAAAGAATTTTGTTGAGTA
>APFE030126894.1:390914-419899 GCA_000404065.3 Pinus taeda | reverse complement strand
TATATATATGGCTCCTCCTACAGCGCCTTTTAGTCCAATGTGGCTCCTTTGGGTTGGAAGTGTCTTTCAAAGACCTCCTTGCATATATGAATGCCTCTCTTGCTCTGATGTCCTGTAATATGCTTTGATATGCCTCTTTAGGTAACTCCTCTTTGCTTATGGCTTGGCTATCCTGATGGCCTTGCTCCTGTCTCTTCATGAATCTGCTCCGCATCCCCTTGGCTTCATGTCATCCTCTAGTATCCAAAATATTGCCATATTGACATCAATGACAACCTAGGTCAACAGAAGGTAAATCGCTTATTATTTTCTTATATGTTGATGATTTAATTTTAACAGGTGATGAGCAAATAATCAGATCTTGCAAGGAGGACCTTGCAAGGGAGTTTGAAATGAAGGACATGGGTCTCATGCACTACTTCCTTAGATTGGAAGTATGGTAAGGTGATGGGGAATTGTTTGTGTCTCGAGACAAGTATGCAAATGAGATGTTGTAGAGATTTTGCATGGAGAGTTGCAAACCCATGGAGACACCTCTAGCGATCAACTGGAGGAAGGAGGATGCCACTTTAGGTGAAGAAGTAGAGGCTACCATTTATCAACACTTAGTGGGTTCACTGATGTATCTTGTGAACACACGACCATTTATGTGTTATGTAGTCAACCAACTGAGTCCAGATATGGTTATGCCAACCAAATTATTTTGGAAGGCAACTAAGCACGTTTTATGGTACCTCAAAGGCACTACCCAGTTTGGACTATGGTATAGACAGATAGAGGGAGTGAAGTTATGTGGCTTCACATATGCATATTGGGCGAGGAGTCCATCAAATTGAAAGAGTACATCAGGTGGAATTTTCAGTGTTGGGTCCACAGTTGTTTCCTAGTATAGAAGGAAGCAAATATCTATGGCACTTAGCTCGATAGAAGAATAATACATGGCTACAAGCCAAGCAATATGTGAGGTGATCTGGATGAGAAAGATACTTATGGGATTATTTGGTCAAATGATGGATCCATCTGTGATCTATTGTGATAATTAGAGTTGTATCAAGCTCTTTGAGAATCTTGTATTTCACAATCGATCCAAGTATATAAATATTTGGTATCACCATTAACGGAATTGTGTCCAAAGGTAGATAATGTTGCTACAATACATTCCAGCAAAGGAACAAGATGTTGACATTTTGACAAAGGCCTTGTCAAGAGGGAAGTTCGAGTTTTACAGGTGAAAGATAGGGGTGGTTGATAATCCCTTTCTTGCTGAGAGGGAGTGTTGAAAAATGCATTGAGAAATTCTCAATTTGCTTTTTCCTTGATTAAATTGAGAAAATTCAAATTTCCACATTAACATACAACTTGGATGCTATTAACTTGTGTGACATGGTTCTTTTCACTCAGTTATCTTACTAAATTCAAGTTAGAGGAGTTAGAGTTCAGTTAAGCATGTGTGATTGCTAATTTGTAGCAATCAAGGTTAGTTATTTCAAGTTGTTTTCAGTTAAACTAGTTCTAACTATTGGAGGAACTAGTGAAAGGCCAGTTGCGTAGTGGGACTGCATTCAAACTCAGTGATCATCTAGTTGACCTATCAAATAGCCCAAAATAGCTAGTGCATGCAGAGAATGCAAGTTCCCCGACTGTGGGGGAGATTCCAAGGTAGTGTGACATTAATTGTAGACTAGTCTTCAATGTACAGGTGTTGCATGCAGTCATATGATCAACCTTGGGAATTGTACAATCATTTTGGAGAAATTCCTAAATAACATGGGCCTAATTTCTCAAGGAATTGCGCAAGGAAATGGGGGCTCAAGCAGAGGCATAAATTGACTAATTTAGGGTCAGAGCTTCTCAGTGAGTATAGAGATAGGTTATTCACTTGCAAGCTGTGTTGAGTTGAGCAAAGAAATTGTAATGCATCTCTATTCATTAGATTAATGCAAGCACACAAAGGGGTTTTTAGCATATTGATTTCCCTTGGAAAAACATTGTGTGCATATGTGTTATTTCTTATTGCATGTCTAAAATTATTCTTCTAAATTGTGAATTGATTTCCATAGAGTAGTAGAGTAGGTTTATGTCTTGTGATTTTGATTAAAATTTCATAAACAGTTGCAAATCTACACCATAATTTCTACACAATCATAATGTGTTTCACATTTTCATAAGCATTTATCAATATCATAAATTTCAAAATAAGCACATATACTTGGATGCCTTGATTGTTTTCCATCTTCAATATTATTTGTAAGTGTGAACTTGAAATGCTTGTCACTTTGAGACATGACTTAACCTACCAATAAGCACATGAATTGCTATCCTTCACAAATATTTGCAATCGAAAAAGGGAGATGACACTACATGCTAAATGGGTTGAGTATGGACTTAATTTAGGCATTATACCACATGCTTCAATCCATCAGATTTTGACAAGGAATAAATGAATAATGTCCCACAATAGAAGATATAAAAGAGCATGAAACATTGAAGCCATTAAGATGGCATTAATGTTTGACATCAAATATTGCCATTTGTCCATTGAGAGGAGTTATTTCATGTAAGGTCTGTAGTTCAAATTGTGATTCACGAGAGATATTAATAAGAAATGACCACCCCTTTTGTTCTAAATATGCCAATTTGCAAAGAAATTGCCATGTTTGACATCCTATTCACCAAAACATTTGAGTGGACAAATAACATGATAGAATGATATATATTAAAAACCAATCTACAAGCTTTTGTGCTTTGGGAATGACCCCACTCAAGTGGATTTCTTGATTAACCATATGTCAAATTATGAGCAAGGAGTCACATATCATTGAACCTTGTTATATTCCCATTTACTTTAGAATAATAATCCCTCACAAAAGAGCCAAAGTTTTTGCTTAATTATTAGTGATGTTGTTTCACTTCCACCCAAGAATTACATCCTTATTTCTTCAAGATTAAAAATGATTCCTTGTCAATATTAAGAAACACAAACTATAGATAACATTTTGTCATATTTAAAATGTATAGAAAAAAGTTTATAAATATGGATATACATAATATATGCCATATATAAAATGTGTATTATATATATAAATGATCCTTTATGGACCTGTATTTATATAAGGGATGAGGCTCTAGACATATTAAAAGCCCATAGATTTATATGTCTTCCAAGTCTTCATTTTTGGCGGAGGGAAAACATTTATATGATATGGGAAGGTTTTTATGTTTTTGCGGATATGCGCTTTCAAATATAGATTTGTAAGCAATTATTTATGTAACACTTCTATGTGAATAATATTTTATCGATAAGGCTAAATATGTGACTTGTGAAAGTAAAAGGGATGTATCACTCATGAGGTGTAGATAGATTGGTTTGTGTGGGGTTTAGTCCCATCATTTTTTAGGTTTAAATCTCATAAGGAGGGGTTGAGGGTGTGAGCCAATTGTGAGGGATAAAATGCTCAAAGGGCACCTAAACTCAACTGAGTCTCACACAATATTGGTGACAACATCTCGCTATTGGGTAGGTTTTTTTTCCATCCAACATTAGGTCTGGCCCCAACTTAAGCACAATCAATGTTAGGGATGACCCGAACCTGAGCATAACCAATATTAGGGTTGGCCCAAACCTAAGAACAACTTAATTTGAAAAAGAAGAAGAAAATGAAATAGATGTGTTATTATGGATGGAGATAGGTTTTTGTAATACCAATTGAATTATATGACTAAGAATATTCACATTCAAATTTATTTTATGAATTTTGAAAATTAAATTAAGTTAAGAAGAAATAGATAATATTTTTTTCATTTTAATTTGAGTATTATGCATTTAAATATCGTGTTACATTTTATAACAATATAAGTGTTATATAATTTCACTATGTTGGCTTGATGGGGCCTGACCCAGGTTCAAAAGAGTTTTAGCCAAACAAATCCCACACTACCGGCCCTTTCGACAACAATCCACGGAGCGTGGACTGAAGTCTCACCCGAGGTAGTATGGGAGAGTGATGGAACCAGGTTTCTGCACCCTAAGGATGTCATGAGGAGGTCTGGAAGGGTCGCGAACCGACCTACGTAGAGCGAAGCTCGGCGACGCGACACTTCTTAGATCCTTATTATTAATGTGTGTATTATAGATCCAATATAATTCTTAAGGTCTTTAATCAAGCATTCAACAGTTATAGCTAGCGCACACAACCACAAATCTTAAAGATATGCATAAACTCAGAACATTAGCATAAACATAAAGATCTGTGACCAAATACACAATAATTCAGAAACACTTATCTTTATTAATCTTCTGTTCAGTACAATCAGTTCCACCCTGTGCACTCAGCTTCAGGGGTCCACGCACACAGTTGCGGACTCTACTAGGTCTCTACGCACACAACTACGGACTCTACCAGGCCTCTGTGCATAGCTGCGGACTCTACCAAGCCTCTGCGCACACAGCTGCAAAGCCTACTCTAACTACTATCACCCGTGACTTGGACTTACAGAATCAGAGTGAATATTGCCTTCACAAACCCATAATACATCATATTTTCCCAAAGCTACCTTCTATCCTGAGAACTTTGCCCTATTTATACCTTCCCATGGTTCATGGACCATGGGTAGGCTGACTCCCTTTCTATAATTTTACATTATTTTCGGGAGGACAACCATTTGACTTGACCCATTATAGTTCGCGCTCTGCACACTTTGCGGAGCTTTTACAATATCGTTACCTAACTTGTGGGCTCTAAGCCCCAAAACCGTTACGTGGGGGATCTGCTACCCAACAGGCCCCCAACACAATCATTGTGACTCGTCCCGAGTCACTCGTCGGTGCGGCGAGACACGCTGCCAAGGCGTTGTGATTCACTATCCCTGCGAGTGACGCACTTTGTTCTATTGATCCATCCTTGTCTCCTGCAAAACTCCTTCAAGCTCCTGTTCCATTGCCTATACTAATTCACTCAACTGATGATGCTCATTCTGCTCTCCTCAGTTAACACAAAGCGACCCCTCATAAGACTTTAGCTCTAGAGGAGGCGTCAAAGGCAGGACTTCTTTGTGATAAAGCAACAAGTTTCCAATTTCTGGTCCACTATACGCATTGTCTGCTGCAGCTTGTGTTGCATTTTTGCAAGAGAGATGTTGCTATCCGCGAGATCCAATCTTCAAGGTGCATTAGAGACGAACCGTTAACTGCAATTCCATCATTTGTCTCAATATTCACCATCTTTCCCTTATCTTTCATGGGTCGTTGACCAGCCCGTGGTTTAGGCAACGGCATCCGGACCAGTTCTGCTTCATGTCTGAGAATTTCTAGTACATCCCCTACCGTTGGTGCTGAACTCGGTGCGGTGTCCGCGGCCATCAACATCACACTATCCATAAGGTCCTTCATCTCCATTGGCCATATTAAAACCCCCAGGCTTACTCCTTGAGCATCGACGATCAACAGTTCCATACCGATTGGAAGGCACAATAACTTACTTCTCTCAATACCACAGATCGTTCGGTGGATGCCCCCCTGTGATTTATAGGCGTGTTGAAATTCAAATTCAGTCGTTCCCTCCTTTTCTAGTGCATTAATGTTAAATCTATGGTAGATCGTTCCAAATCAGGCTCGTACTTCGTATCTTAATTACCTGTCGCTTGCTCCTTTTTGTCGTAACTTAGACATCTTGTCATGAACAGTGATAGCAATGGTCACCTCTGTGTTTATCCACGTAGTAGCGCAACCCCTTCTACGCAACCGCGACCCTTGTGACATACTGATTCTACGCGCACCCCTGTTGTCACACAACTCCCTCATAGACTACTTTATCGTCTCGCACTCACTTTCAACTGTCTGGAGCAATGAGACTGTACTTCGATCAGTTAGTCAGGCAGTCGGACCACCCGTGTAGAGCTTCAGGCGACTGTCATTTACTCTTCTTGGGAAGGGCTCTCCATTAAGCTTGTCGAGCTAGACTGCACCTCCATCTGTGACTTCCTTGACTACATATGGTCCCAACCAATGCATCTGGAGTTTTCCAGGGAATTTATTGAACTTGTTGTCATACAACAATACTAAATCATTTTCTTTGAACATATGCAACTTGATACGGCGATCATGTCAAGCCTTTTCATACTGCTTATGTACTTGCTGATGGAATCCTGCTAGAAACCATTCCTCCTCTAGTTCTTCTAGTTGCGCGAGCCTTTCTTCCAATGCTCCACGATCTGTCAGGCCTATCATCGCTGCTATATGCAAACTGGGTATAATGTATTCCATTGGCATGACGGCTTCGGTGCCGTAGACTAATTGGAAAGGTGTCTGATTTGTTAATTTCTTGCAAGTGGTTCGGTATGCCCATAGCACAACAGGTATGCGCAAATCCCAATCGTTTCGTTGCGCATTACAGACCTTGGTCAACGCAATCTCTAGAATCTTGTTGAACGCTTTGATTTTCCCATTTGCTTGCAGATGATACGATGTACTTTGTTGATGATATACCTAGAATTCTTCAGTGAGTGCGCTGATAGTTTCATTCAGGAAATGCATTATGCGGTCGCTCATTAGAATTTTCGGGCAACCAAACCGTGTCAACACATTTTTGAACAAAAATTTCGCAGCTGTAGTGACTGTGCAATCCTTAACCAGTTGTGCTTCCACCCATCGAGTCAAGTATTCTATCGCAAAGATGATATAACGCGCACTCGTATTCCCTTGAGGTGTGGTAGGCCCCACAAAGTCGATCGCCCATTTTTCGAACGGTTGTAGCATCATCTGTGGATTGAGTGGCATTTCGTCCCTCCGCGATGGTTTCCCGATCTGGTGACATACGTCACAGGGCCGACAATACACTTTTGAGTCTTAATGTAGAGTTGGCCACCATAATATGGCGTGAAGAATCTCCTGCGTTGTCGCCCTTCCTGCATAATGTCCTCCTGCAACCCCCCATGTGCCTCTGCGAGGATCTGTCCTCGTTCAAATTCAGGTACATATCTTCGTAATATTTCGTCATTTCCCAATTTGTAGAGGTGCCCCGCAATAACAGTAAAGTTTGCAGCACGTATCACCAATTCTTTCTTCTGCTGAACTGAATAGCCCTACGGTGCAGTCCCTATGGTTAAAAAGTGGATTATATCCTTGAAGTGGCCATCCATGATGTGCAATGCATCAGGTAGTCCTTCCTCTAAGTTTGTGGGCTCCTCACCGTTCTCAATTCGGGACAGGTGATCCGGGCCTGCGTTTAGGCATCCCAGCTTTATGATGACTTCGAAATCATATTCTTGAAACAATAACAACCATCTACAAATGCGCCCCCCCAACATAGGCTTTTTCACTAAGTATTTCAGCGCAGAATGATCAATATACATCTTAAAGTGCCCACTGAGTAGATAGTGGCGGTATTTCTTGAGCACATATACCATCACCAACCCCTCATGCTCAGTAGTGGAGTAGTTCTTTTCAGCTTTGGACAATCGTCGACTTGCGAATGCGATCGGGTGATCAATTCCTTTTGCTCCTTCCTGCGTGAGCATAGCGCCCAACGCAATACATGACACATCAATATGGACATGAAATTCAATGTCCCATTTTGGGAAAACCAAAATGGGAGCAGATGCAATTTTTTCCTTGAGAATCTCTATACTTTTCTTAAAATCGTCATTATAACAATATGTAGCGTCTTTTTTCAACAACTATTCCATTGGTGTCGTGATTTGTGCATAGCCTTTAATAAACTTGTGAAATGTAGCCAGTATGTCCCAATGTGGTGCGAAGTTGTTTGACACTGCGCGGTGCTTGCAGATTGAGTATGACAACAATCTTCATGGGGTCCACCCTCAGGCCTTGTCTGCAGACCATATGGCCGAGCAAGTTTCCGAAGGGGACGAGGAAAGTGCACTTCTTAAGATTCAACGCAATTTGGTGCCGTCAAAAAGTATCCAGCATCAACCGTAAGCTCGCGATATGTTTCTTGACTAGCCAAAATATTGTCTAATCATCAAAATAAACTTCCAAAAACTTATGGATAAATTCCTTGAATGCAGTCACTACTACGCGAGAAAATATCGTTGGGGTGTTCTTAAACCCGAAGGGCATAACAATGTATTGAAAACATCCCCATTCAGTCGCGAAGGTGGTCTTGCTTCTATCTTCTGGCGCGATCTTGATCTGATGGTACCCTGAGAATCCATCCATAAATGAGTACGCTTCCTGTCCACCAACATTCTCTAGAACTTCATTGGTAAATGGCATCGAGAATGGGTCATGAACATAGGCGTCATTCAGTTTTTCGAGGTCCATGCAAATTCAAATTTCGCCCTTCTATTTTTTCTCCTGCACTATCATAGGACTCACCCAATCAGACTCTTCCATAGGTTCAATAATTCCTGCTGCAAGCATTTTTTCTAATTCATCGCGGACCTTTTCCTTGTACTTTGGATTCAAACGGTAAGGACACTGCTTAACTGGCTCGCGTCTGGTTTCAGAGTTATCTTCATCATCCATAGATTGTCAAGGATCCCTTTTAACTTTGTTATTTTGGTCAGGAATAAGTCTTGTTATTCACGAAGTAATTCGACAACCTTATTCACTGTGGCATCATCCCAATAATCCCTAGGCATTGTGTACTTCAGCTCCTCCTCCGTACCAATGTTTACTTGTTTAATTTTCAGTGGCGCGGTGATGTCAAGGTCCTCGATCGCTGGTCTGCAAACCTCGCAACTCCCCTCTATTTCTAGAATATTGATGTTTCTGGGGTCATCATCATCATCCTCTACCTGCACGTTGTAACATTCTAGGGCCTGGCTCAACTGATGAGACCATACTGGCTACACTGTTTCTTCTGGTTCTAGTGGTATTTTGAAAATGACGGCCTTCACAACTTGCAATGCATCGTTAACAGTATCCATCCATTGGTCCTCAAATAAGAACATTAATAAGAATCCTTCACGTAAGATATCCCATTCATCTATACCATGTCGAAGTTTTGTCTCAGTATACTAATTCCTAGGGATGACATCCAGGGTATGATAAAATAAGTGTACCCACTCCGTCTGGGATTCTTCCCAATAGGCTTTGGTCCATTTTGTGAGGTGCACGCACGGGTCATCACATCCATCGTATTTCTTGGTTATTTTTAGCTCTGGCTTCCCAAACCTTATCTGCATCATCCTCCTGCAGTCACGCCAGTCTTCAAAGGTTCCTTCATGTGTTCCCCACCAATGCGCAGGTGTCGCGCACAACGCCCATTTTAATGCATCGAACCTTTAGTGCTCTGGTACTATGCTCTCAAACTTGTTCAAGAATTCATCAACCGCTGTCAACACATCATATGTTGGTAGATCTCGATGCTGAGTTGTTACGCAACACAACGACCTAGTCATCATGTTGCAGTTTAACATTGTTACTTCGTTCAACCGATTATGCCATTGTTCGTCTTCTTCATCTGATCTGAGGTGCAGGATTCTGCGCGCTCCCATGATATTCTTCCTTCCGCAGTCAGATTTACCCAATCTTGATCTCGTATAGTTATCTTGTAGATGCAATCCAAGTCATCATCACTTCCCTCGTCGTGCACAGGTTCAGTGTAGCGCTCCTTCAGCGAGATCTGGCAGAATGACTACGCGTAAAGATTTTTTCTCAAATATCATTTTTCGCTTCTTTAGGTTGATGACTCCATTCATATCCGTGGCCAAATCTATTCCTAGCAATGCGGGGTAAGGGTTGTTGTCATCCACAATTTCTATTACCTCAAAATCCGTTTGTGTGCTTACGCCTTCGATGTCCACTGTCACTCCTTGCAATCTCCCCATGGGCAAGATATGTTGTTGGCTCACCATCCGTAATTGTATAGGAGACCACTGTAATGCGGGCCTGCCCATACATTGCCATGTCTGTTTAGGTAGCATGTTCGCATTCGAACCTAAGTCCAGAATGACTTGATCCATCTCATAATCACCAATTTGTGCCATCAATCACATTTCCCGTCTGGTGCGCAAAGTATGTTTTCCCAGTTTTCGGACCACGCAAGGTTCACCTGACCCTACGCACCTAGTTATTAACTCTTGTAATCTTTTAACTGCCTTATTGTCGCATAACAGCTTCATGCATGTCTCTAAAAAGGTAGTTAGCATAGAGGGATCCATTTCCTACTCGGTTTGATCCTTACTACATGAAGTAGAGACCTCCATGAAGCTCTTCTTAGCTTCCATAAACGTCTCCTTTGTGCGTTCCAAGTCGAACTTAGGTTGCTTTGTAGGGGCCTTGTGAACCCATGTATTTTCTTCGGGTTGTTTCTCCTTATCTTCCCCTGTGGCAGCGCCACTTCTGAGCATCATGTTCAAGTTGGGGTCTTCTTCGTGCGGCTCGGACCTCATCATTTGGATGTTCTATGTCGGCGTAGGTTGTGCTACCCTTTTCTCACATATCTGTGCTATTAGCGTGGGACAATCTATCATTTCATGATCGAACTGCTCACAGTAGGTGCACGATATTCTAGTTGGGTTGGTACAGTCACGAGCATAGTGCCCAGGTCCTCCACAATTGTAGCATATTAACTATCCATGGCCTCATCCGGGTCCCATTCCTCCTCATCCTCGTCGTCGCCCCTGGAAACCACCATGTGCTATTGCTATAACTGGATCCTGACCTCACACCTCAGTCTGCATCCTGTAGGCAGGTGTTTGATCCATCAACAATTCATAACTCCGACAATCTCGTTCATTGTGGCCCACTGATCTACAAAAATTGCAAAATAGCTACTGGGGGGTCTGGGTAAACTTCTCCAATAGATGACAATTGTCCGTGGTGTGCTTTCCTCCCACCTGACAGATCACGCACCAGAGCGCGGGTGCCGCACTTGGTCCTACTGGTGCCTCTGGTCTCAACGACATTAGCCCCCCCTGCCAAATAGTTCACAAATACTGGACAATGATCCTTATCGTGGCCCTCGCTTCTACATTTTATGCACCACACTTCTTCTCGCACTTCTGGCCGGGGCGCCCTATCCCGTTTCAAACTCTGCATCTCCAAGCATAGGTTTTATAGTTGCGCGTGGATCTGCTGAACTCCCAACCCAGGATCTTGTATTGGAGTTTCATGCAATCTCAGCCTAGGTTGAGATCTTCTATTGTGACAACGCCGTTCTCAAATGTGGTGTCAAAGATGCCACAAACCACGTGTGGTGCTGCATGTCCATTAGCGTTATGTTAGCCTCACGGATCTTACTTTTCAGTCTCTGATCCAGATCCCAAGGGGTTTCACCTAGTAGCATCGTGATCTCCTTGAACCCGATGATCGACTGCATCTCTGATTTCGGTCGGCTAAACTCTTTGTTCAATGCATCCTAGATCTCCGCCATCCCAACATTAGGATGATCATTCGAGTGTTTGATATACCAATTCAACGTGCGATCCTACAACGCACTTACCAGGGTGGCCTTCTTAATGTTATCATCCGTAACTCCGTGCACTTCCCATATTGCTCTTACTAAGAACCAAAACTGATCTAGATCTTCGCTTCCTACTCCTCTGAATACAACCAACTTAATCGTGCTTGCCATGTTAAACTTCTGGGTTGGTGGAGGGGGTGTGGGCGAAGATGGGGTTGAAGGAGGTGATGCGAGTGGTGGTGTTAACGGAGATGATAGTTGTGGAATGTATTGCCTTATCAAACTGACCACACTCCTTGGAGAAGCCCAAGTGCGCTCTTCCTCGTCCTCTCACAGAGGCGAAATTAATGGACTGTTTCCTAACCCTTCGATACCCTTGTAGGCCCTCCCGCTTCACATTGTTCCACTCATTAATGCATTCTCATCACCCGTTTTTCACATAACAACATCTTAATCCAGGTATTCAAGGATTTGATGTACCTACCTTGTGGTCCCTTGAGAAAATGTCGCTCCGCTTCACTATAGCTCACAGTTGTGTCTATCACGAACTCAGTAATAAACCCTCCTATTTTCCGATCCAACCAATCATCTACTACTCATGCGATTTTATCTTCAGACGCCTCTAGCCTGCACACCAACTCTGGAGTCCACACGATGGGTTGTTCAAGTTTGCACCTTCCCCTGACTGTCAGCTAGCCTCGCGATCCACTCATACAGTTCTAACGAGAAGGTCGCGAAGAAGATCTTGTGGATTTCCATATATATGTAGTGATCCAGCCACCTCTTCTCATATATCTGCGAGGTTTTGTTTTCCTACACCACGAACTCATGAAGCTTTTGATCCAACCAATCTTCAATCTCTTTCTTCGTAGGGTTCTAGTGTTCCAACATCAGACATCCCTTAGGCAGATCCCGGTCCTGGAAACAGAACCATTTGTTGGCTTGATGGGGCCTGACCCAGGTTCGGAAGAGTTTTAGCCAAACAAATCCTGCACTACCGGCCCTTTCGACAACAATTCGCAGAACGCGGATTGAAGTCCCACCCGAGGTAGTATGGGAGGGTGCTGGAACCAGGTTTCCGCACCCTAGGGATGTCTTGATGAGGTTTGGAAGGGTTGCGAACCGACCTACGCACTCGCGCTACTCTGCGCAGCGGTCTGTCCTTCGCGGAGCTCGGTGACGCGACACTTCTTAGATCCTTATTATTAATGTGTGTATTATAGATCCAATCTAATTCTTAAGGTCTTTAATCAAGCATTCAACAATTATAATCAACGCGCGCAACCATAAATCTTAAAGATATGCATAAACTCAGAACGTTAGCATAAACATAAAGATCTGTGACCAAATACACAATAATTCAGAAACACTTATCTTTATTAATCTTCTATTCAGTACAATCAGTTCCACCCTGCGCACTCAGCTGCAGGGGTCTGCGCACATAGCTGTGGACTCTACCAGGCCTCTGCGCACACCGCTGCAGAGCCTACTTTAACTACTACCACCCACGACTCGGACTTATAGACTTAGAGCGAATATTGCCTTCACAAACCCATAATACATCAGATTTTCCCAAAAGCTACCTTCTATCCTTAGAACTTTGCCCTATTTATACCTTCCCATGGTCCATGGACCATGGGCAGGCCGACTCGTTTTCTATTATTTTACATTATTTTCGGGTAGACAACTCTTTGACTCAACCCATTATAGTTCGCGCTCCGTGCACTTCACAGAGCTTTTACAATATCGTTACCCTAACTTGTGGGCTCTAAGCCCCAAAACCGTTACGCGGGAGATCCGCTACCCAACACACTACTATAAAGGTTTTGGTATCTTACTAGACAAAACATACTAAAATGACCATTTAAATATCAAATTATAGTTTTAAATATAATAAGAATGTAAGAATCATTTTTGACCAATAAAATTGTAAATATCAACAATTAATATAAATGTAACTAACAAGTTACATGTTTCTAAAGACTTGCACCCACACAATTCAAGAAACAAATTGTTCACCACACCATTAGAGCTAATATCCTTTGACTTAAAATTGTATTTTTAACAAAGATTTTATGATCACATTACAATGACATAAAACATAAAAATATTATCTACAATTTCCTATTTAATATGGAAAATTTAACTTTTCATAAAAATATAAATGATAACTTAAAATTAAATGGATTTAGTAATATAAGTGTATTTAAACTCCATTTTTTTCAACTAGAATGAGTATTTATATTATACAAATATGCGCCTCGCTCGCAACAAATACATCAAGTATTGCATATCAACTTTCTCAAAATTTATATCATTTTTCTCTTATCCAAGAGATATGCTAATTTTCTTGAGGAGCATAACATTGAGTGACAAAAATGGAGTTTCTTTAGGTGTATACCTTACAAAATTGCCTCAACAAAACATAACATTTATAAAACATAAAACTATTGATTTATACAAAAGTCCTGGATGATTATGAACTTGATTCGACAAGCTAATTTGCATTGGGTAAATTAATTTTTGAGTTATTAGACTTCATTAAGTGATAATTGACATCCTAATTTGGCCATTGATGCACAATTCTCTTGCTTTCAATTTGCATTTGTCATCCGTGAGTTTGTCTGCTTGTTTGTTATGGTCCTGTAATACATGAAAGTATGCAATTGATGGAATGTCTTTTACCATTTTCTGTGCTCTTTTCATGACATTTTTTGGATATTTTTCCTTTGACATTGAGGCTTTAACTAAATACTGCAAAATAAGGAGGGAGTCTCCTAGGATTGTAAGCTCTTTAACCTACTTTATTAGGCAATTGAGAGACCCTAATAAAGACCTGAACCTTGACCAAGTCCCCATGAGTACTTGAACACATTGTCATCCTCATGACCATAAATAGTCGCTCCCCCTCTTGCCCCTCTTGGAAATTTCCGTTTAGATGTCCCATCAAAATAGATAATCCATCATTGTCTACTCTTCTTCCAAGTTTTGAATTCTACATCTATTATTTTAATCTTCCAACATTTTCCCATCTTTTATTGATTCCTACCAGTAATTTGTCGGTTATTATCCGTACCTACCAATTTACCGAGCCATACTTGCTCCCTCTCATCCAACACTTTTAAAGGGGAGCTACAATTTTGCTTTTGAGCTTCAAATTCAATACAAAATGATAATGCTTTAATTGCAATACTTTGGGGAGGAGTAAGTTTGTTATTAAAGATTACATTATTTCTTGTAAGCCAAACTTTCCAACAAATATATTTGGGGAGGGCTTCCCAATACATTTTGAGAATAGGTTTTTGTATAAGACTGCCTTTGTAATTTCTTATCCAAGATAAGAATTCTTGCGGAGTAGAGGGGACCATTTGACCTTGTTGGAAGCATTCCAACTAATTTAATCTTCTAAACTCCATTCTAACACATATAACAAAAAATAAAAAACCAAAACTGAATTATTCAAATATTTTAAAAAACCTTTAAATTTAAAATAAATATATACTAATTTATATATTATAAAAAAATATTGTATATAAATTTTAATTTATATTATTATGAACATTTATAATTATCCTTTCATTTTTATTTATTTGGGTAAGTTTGATATTGATGATGTTGCTTAAATCATGTGAAATATTAATACATGAAGAATTAACCCAATAATTTAACATCTAAAAATACTTTTAACAATATACCTATCACAATTTTTCCAAAACCGATAGACTTTTTTTTTAATAAATTATCATAATAAAATATTAAATTGTTATCTATTAATCAAAATTGGGAAAATCCATTATCATAATCCTGACTATCGAAGGCCCCAATTATTCTAACCCTAAGCAAATAAATCTGGGCTTCATCTACATTTTGCATTCATCATTGCAGACCATAGTACTGACTACGAAGACACCCCCATTAAAACTCCATATCTCAAAGGTGAGGTGTTCGGTCGGCAGAAACCCTAACCCTAAGCAAATAAATCCGGGCTGTATCTACAGATTGCGCGCATCATTGCAGACCATGTTCGCTGCAGCAAGCTGTTTCATTCCTTTTATCGAATCCTTCGAGTCAATGCGGTCAGTAACTCATTCTTAGAAAAAAGAAATTTTTTTTTTTCCTCTGTGAAAACATGCAAATGATGTTTTGAATAGGAAGAACAGAAGCTCTCGATGCAGAAGCTAATGCTGTCATTCTTTCAAACTGATGCACTCGCAGGATATTTTTTATATATTTATTTAATAATGTAGTATAGGGCTTTATAAATAAAATCGATGAACCACCACTAATACGTATTTGGGCATCGGTTTTCATTTATTTATTAATTTCTTCGCTTTCTTGGCATTTTATTTGATTGTTATTCTTTTGTTGGGCTATCTCTGTTGTGATTTATTTCGGAATAACCTTTTTTTGAGAATCAATCTTTAATTTATTTATTATAATTCTTTTCTTTCTTGGTAATTTAATTGATTGTTATTCTTCTGCTATCTCTGTTTTATAATTTATTTAAAAATATTTTTTTTTTTCCCGAAAATTATTTTTTATTTTTATTTTTAAATTTGCCCAACTTAATTCCCGAGCTCTAATGAGTTGAAATTGGAACTTTCTCATTTTGATGTGTTTTTCATGGTATTGGCATGCTACGAGGACATTTATATTGTTGGATCAAAGCCCGTATCTTTGCGGGCTATGATGCTTATCTTCCATGACACTGAGCATTTAATGGGCGCTCGATAGTCTGAACTGGTTGATTACCCTATTATTTGTTGCCATTTAAAATCAATAAAACATGGTTAAAGGTGGCTTCAGGTTGTTAATATCTATGTGGTATGAGTTTCTGGAATATAAGAAGGTTGGGAACTTGGATACAGGTGTTGGCAATGGTTAGAGGTTTTCCTAAAATTTACAGGAAAAAGTTATCCAGGAAAAATTTACCGATTATATAATAAAAAATAAAATAATATATAATTATATATAATAATAAAATTAATATTAAATTCAAATATTCAAATATTAAAGTCAATTTAAATATATAATCT
Organism: Pinus taeda; assembly: GCA_000404065.3. NCBI lineage: Eukaryota > Viridiplantae > Streptophyta > Pinopsida > Pinales > Pinaceae > Pinus > Pinus taeda. Next base: position 403,494 of record APFE030126894.1, on the reverse strand, counting down.
CTCTTATATATAAATATATTCTCTGGGTGTCTCTCTCCCTGAGTCTCTCCCTTTAGGCTTCTATATATATAAAATAGTAAAATATCAAGTTCATTATCAGTGCTCTGATACATGACCAGTGTTTGAAACAATCTCCTTTAAAAATACAAAGAACAAAATTTTTTACCTATGTTTCTCTAGTTATTCTTATGAGAAAAAGTAAAACGACTTTAATGGTTAAGCATTGACTGCCACATACAATATGCACACAATCTTCTGCCATACATATACATAAACAAAAAAATAAAAAAATAAATACTCAACAGCATGACATCCCAGATATCGCCCTTACATTGAGGTGTCACAAGCTTCCTTAACCCATCAAGAGATTGTTCCAGTTTCTCAAGTCACAAGCTTCCTTAACCCATTAAGAGATTGTTCCAGTTTCTCAATTAAAGATATCGGTGTTAAGGATGTCTTTGGCCTTTCTTCCTGTGAAGGTTTCAACAAAGCCTCATGTTTTGTGGGCAGTTCAACATATTTGTCTACATGCTTTGTATTCCCCAACCCAGGGAAATGAAAACTCAAAAAATAACAATCTTCAAAACTCCCGGAACTTTCCCAAGTTTCCATTACAGCTCCCACGAAAAAGAAGACGTTGTCATATAATTCCAAAGCTTCTGGAAACGCAGAAACTCCTAGAACAAATTTTCCACCTCTAAAGAGTGGTTCCCATGTAACAGAAGTTAATATCATTATTATAATTTCTTTTAGGCTTTGGGCTGGTTAGTCTCAGGGCCTCTTGTCTGTATTTTTGTCATTTTTTAAGTTTTCTTTTCGAATTTTGTTACTCAAGCCAGGGGTTGTAACGTGAATCGTTGTTTCTGGATTATGAGCGGTTTAATCCCTATCAAAGATAATTCAGGATTGCCCGTAATTTTGTTATTTTTTCGTTTTTCAAGTTTTCTTTCAACCAAAATCAGGGCTGGTAGCGTGCATTTTCGTTATTATTATTATTTTTTGGATGTTGTTTAATTATACTTGAATAGTTTATTAATGTTGTGTTTAAAATGGGTATAAATTTATTTAGAAAATTTCCCATTCTTTTAAAACCTGGGTCGAAATTTTTGGAAATCTGAGTTATAGCAGTTAAATTGTAGGATTTTAGGTGCCCAAAGAGTTTTTGACGGTTTTTGGACATCTGAGTTATAACACTTAAACTGTAGGATTTTTGGTGCCCAAAGGGTTTTTGATGGTGCTAGATCCATTTCCCCTATCAAATGAAGGGTTTTTGATGGTGCTATATCCATTTCCACCATAGAATAAAATGATTCAAAAACACTCTTATGATCAGAATTCCTGTGAAAATTAACTTTAGAGTGAATTTGTAACCTTAGTAGACAACATTTACGTGTTACAGCAGTTAGACTGTAGGATTTTAGGTGCTCAAAGGGTTTTTGACGGTGGTAGGAATTTTTGGAAATCTGAGTTATAGCAGTATTGTAGGATTTTTGGTACCCAAAAAGTTTTTGATGGTGCTATATCCATTTCCGCTATCAAATAAAAGGTTTTAATGGTACTAAATCTATTTCCACTATTAGATAAAATGATTCCAAAACACTCTTATGATCAGAATTCTTGTGAATATTAACTTTAAGAATAAATTTATAACCCTAATAGACAAAACAATCCTTAATGGAATGGACAACACCTATGTTTAATAGTCCTACATTTGAATTAGTGAAATTGAGAGTAAAAAATAACCGTAACTTATTAGGTTAGCCTCGTTCTTGCCCTGGCTTCATTTTGTTTATTCTCTTTGTGGAATGGAAATCTGGTTTCATTTGGTTTATTCTCTTTGTGGGATGGGAATCTGTGAATTCTTAGATATAGCTCTTGAGCTTTTAACTCTACATTTGGAGGATAACTAGGCGTGTTTTGCATGCATTTAATATCGTTAAGACTCAAGAGTTGCCAGTTGTGGTAGATATGTTAATTTAGATTTTTTTTTGGTTATAATTTATCTCGAGATTTCAGACTAGATATATAATAAAATAGCAGGCCAGAAATAATCGAATTATCAAAAAATTTAAGTGTTCTAATCGAGCATCAAAATTAAAATCTGTTGGTGTTTCTTAACATAATCATTAAATAAGATAGGATTAGGTACTGATTTTAATGTATCTATGCTAGTAGTAACTTCCATATTGGAATAACTCTGCTGAGCTACGTATTAATAAGTAGTCATCAAGAAAAAATTAAATAAGATCTGATTAAACTATATAAGATCTGATTAGGTACTGATTGTAATGTGTCTATGCCAGACGTATCTCCCATATTGAATAACCCCGCTTAACTACGTATTAATAAGCAGTCATGAAGGAAAAATCAAGCTAGCTGACGAGAAGAAAATAAGTTATGTAATAAACATTAGGAGACGCTACTTGTATATAGAGTGCAAATTTGTTCATTGGTTTATATCCGTCTTTTCCTTGTTAATATCTAAATAATCACTAAATGATTTGTTAATTGGAGTCAAGTTAGTCTCAGTACCAAGTTAATCACTATGAACACCCCTTTAGGAGGTGCTATTTGAGTATACTGTGCAAATAAGTTGATTGAATTGTACGATTGCATCCATATTTGCATTTCCAACTAATTACTGCATGGTTTGTCAATGGGACCAAAGTTTGTTTTGGCAACAAGAGAAATCTTTATAGTTAACCTGCAATCTGGTTGTTACAGGTCTTGCAATTTTTAATATTTGGCTTTTTGGTAATGATGCGAGTATTGTTCCTTGGGACTAAACCAAACCAATATTATACTATTGACTGTACAGTTATTATTTTTGGTATTTTGGTAATGTCAGAGAATATTACATGGTTAGGGATGATCACGCATCGGGAGAAAAAAATTGTGAACAAATTTATTGATCGAATTAGAATAAATTCTTCTCCATTGCTTACCATGTGGCCTCATGTTGTCATAGGCGTGGTTTAGAATTTACTTGAATATAAATTAGTTTTGAATTTAATATTACTATTTTTTATTATTGAAAAACTCTATTTTAGCTGTGTGGGCTCTGTTGAATACATAGTACATGTTTGATTTGTAAGGTCCACGGTAGTACCTCTCATGGGGAAGCGAGCTAGCAACCATCGTATGGGATTTCAATATGGTCAGGAATCAAATTAGTGGGAAAGAAGTGAACTTGTGCTCTGTTATAACTTATAAGAGCAAGAATTGAATTTGCAGGGGTTAAAAATTCTGTGCCTTTGGAAGGTGTCGACTAATATAAATCCACCTAAATGTTCGAGGTTAAGAGTTCTGAAGGTTGCAACTATTATAGATTCATCTTAATTTTTGGAGGAATTGAAATACAAAAAGTCTTGCTGCATCAAAAATCCAGTTCTAAAGGTTGCACCTATTGTAAATTCATCTTAATTTTTGGTTTCTTATATACTTGGAAGAATTGAAGTACAAAAAGTCTTGCTACATTAAAAATCCAGATTTATGCTGGACTTATTCTAGTTTATAATTTTAAGTATATTTTCATGTTCCACACTTGAAGTTTAATATGATGCGACATTTCTTCCACCATGAGTGTCTTGGTTTTATTGGTGCAACTTTTAGGCTTACGTGAGAAAATAAGATAATTATAACAGGGTTGGGTAAATTCTGAGGGTGGAACTTATAGTAGAAGAAATTCGAGCTGCTTTTGCAGGTCTTCGAGCTTGGTGAATTTTTCTCTGATAAATAAGGAAACAATTTTACTTATGCAGATAGCTGTATTAGATAGTAATTGCTTTTTTACTATATTGAAGAACTTATCATACTTTGAACCAATTATTGAGGTCACTTATCAATCACATAAAGAATGGGCTAGAATTTATCCTTTTTCCCTCTGAGAATTTGGTCCATTTATGGTTCCAACCATCCATAGCTGTTTAACTATTGCTAAATAAAACATTCTCTGGACTGAGTCTTATTTGTGGATGTCCCATTTAGATATAATATTTAAGAAAATTAGTTTTTTGAAAGTTATTGAGAGGTCTATATATTTTTTATACACTTTTTCTTAATTTAAGTGTTTCTTTTTAACGTATTTTTTATATTTTTAACATTTTTTTTTTATAGATATCATTGTATTCAACCATCTTTTTAACTTACTCATTAATTAAATCATAAATATAATTATCTTATTTTATTTGTGTATAATCAAATAATATGATATAAAGCACTCATGCTTTACTTATACGCTACTGTTATATGTGAGCATAGTATAACGATATGTGAACAGTGGTGTTACAACTATCCAAAGTTTGGTGTAAGAATTTTGGCGGGTGCTTTTGGGTGTTTGATATTGAGCATTCAGATTGTGAGAAATCTGGGTAAGCCCTGTTTTCCTGGTGAGTGAGTGAGTTTCTGAGTATTTTGATTTTTTTTTTTTCAGAAATTGATAATTTCAATCTGGGTTGTTTTAAAAAGGTCAAATCCGCAAGGCCAAGTTTCGTGAACAAAGCGCCACTTGCAGAGGTGGAACTCAGGTTTCTGGTACTATTCCAACCAGATTTATAACCAAAATTGCTGAGAAAAGTGGAGCACTTTGGGTGCTTGATGTTACAGGCTTTGGAGTGCATTGAAGCAGAACATTTGACTTCTTACACGCTTATAGAGAAATCTATGACAGCGGCACCATTAGGACATGGTATAGATGAATAGCATTTACTATAAAAGGGCAAAGGCTTTCTTAACATAAATTTTAAGCAAAAAATGATCTAATCAAATGGATTCCAGACAGGTCCACTACTTTGTAGAAAGATGCCTCTGGTCTCTCTTCACTGATCCTTCCCATTAAAGGAACTAATTTAGAAACTGAGGTGCTTAGAGAAAGAAATCCGGTAACCAGCAGATTCATCTCAAATAATGACGTCAGAGGGGTTTCACAGAAAATATAGAAGCTAAGGATGAGTTTAAGACTCGAGATCTAAGAGGGCGCAGCTAAGATTAAATTTTGTAATTGTGTTCGAGACTTGTGCAAAATTCAAAAAATGGGGAAATAGGAGTCTTTGAATGGGAATATTGCAAGGTATAATGTGTGCAACCTTAAACAAAGATGCATGGTTCTCGGTGGGGGAGAATACCCAATCCTTAGAGAATGACCTTGGTCTTGTTACCGGTAGGGGACAATCCCTATCCCTGAGAAAATAAAACTGGTCATTACCGACATATTGTTAACCCTTGCGTGCATTACATTCTGCAGCCCACACTGAAGCCATTGAAAGAACATGGTCATAAAACAATAACCATAAAATAAAGGAGTCGTCTACCTGCCGAGGCTGAGGAAGAGTCGTCTACCTGCCGAGGCTGAGGAAGAGTCGTCTACCTGAAGAGGCTGAGGAATTGCTTCGATGGCCAAAAGTGGCCGGAATTCCGACAAAAATATTTCAAAAATTTTGTAGAGACAATGTTTGAATCGTGTTTTTACGGTGGAAATAGATTCAGCACCATGAAAAACATGTAGGACACCTAAAATTTTGAAGTTTAACAACTATAACTTGGATTTACGAAAATCTGGACAGGATTTTCTCTAAATATAACCAAAATTTCCATAACTTTCCGGGTAATTCCTCCAGCTAATTAGACTACGGCTAAAATAAAAAGGAAAATCTGGTCATTGCTTACATATTACGTGTCCCAATTTTTCCACGGAGTTTGTGAAAATCCTTGAACTAATTTTATGTTTGGGGTTTGCAAACACTAGACTAAAGAGTTATACCTAAATTTGGAAGGTAAATCTCAAACCTAAACATAAATGCAAAGTTCTCTGCAGGGGAGAAACCCCATAGTAAGAAAATAAATCTGGTCATCCACATGCTGCAGTGTGAAGCCATTGAACAAATATGGTCACAGGTTCATTTTTTTTCCTGGATTACTCTTAGGCTCTTGTGTTAGAATCTACAACAACTATAAGAAAATAGGTCTAGTCATTGCTTACACACTGCGTGTCCCAATTTTTCCATGGAGTTTGTGAATATCCTTGAATTAATTTTATGTTTAGGGTTTGCAAACTAAATAATTATACTTAAATTTGGAAGGTATAAAATTCAAGTCTAGATTTCAAACCTAAACATAAAAGCAAAGTTTTCGTCAGGGGAGAAATCCAATAGTAAGAAAATAAATCTGGTCATCTACATGCCGCAGGCTGCAATGTGAAGCCATTGAATAAATATGGTCACAGGTTCATTCTTTTTCCTGGATTATTCTTACTCTTATTTTAGGGTCAACAACTATAAGAAAATAGGTCTAGTCATTGCTTTCATATTGGTGTTCTAATTTTTCCACGGAGTTTGTGAAAACCCTTGAATTAATTTTGTGTAGTTTTTGGAAACACTAGACTAAAGAATTATACCTAAATTTGGAAGGTATAAAATTCAACCGTAAATTTTAAACCTAAATATAAATGCAAAGTTCTCGGCAGGTGAAACCAACATGTCGCAGACTGCAGTGTGAAGCCATTGAACAAATATGGCCACAGGTTCATTCTGTTTCCTGGATTATTCTTACTCGTATGTTAGGGTCTACAACAACTACAAGAAAATAGGTCTAGTCATTGCTTACGTATAGGTATCCCAATTTTTCCGTGGAGTTTGTGAAATCCTTGAATTAATTTTATGTGTAGGGTTTGGAAACAATAGACTAAAGAGTTATGCCTAAATTTGGAAGGTATAAAATTCAACCGTAAATTTCAAACCTGAACATAAATGCAAAGTTTTCGGCAGGTGAGAAATCCCATAGTAAGAAAATAAATCTGGTCATCTACATGCTGCAGTGTAAAGCCATTGAACAGATATGGTCACAGCTTCATTCTTTTTCCTGGATTATCCTTACAAATTAAAAGTTATGTTGGGGTTGTGAGTAGGAGAGCAGAAGCTCTTATATTTTGCTATTATTATTTTTAACGGATACATTTGCATAATACATTTTAATAACACAGCTCTGGTTTTAAATAGAAATGCTTCATCTTCCTGTAATTTTGTTTTTGCTTGTATTTTCTTTTGCAATTTACTATGTTGGTATTCTTTCAATATGTTTTTTGGTTTTTTTCCTTTATTTTCTTTGCAATTTACTCTGTTGGTATTCTTTTAATATGATCTCCTCGGCTATTTAATTTTTGATTTATTTTAATATATTTATTTTGAGATTATTATATATATAATATATTTTTTTGTTTTTGCTTTTATTTTTTTTGCAATTTACTATGTTGATATACTTCAATATTTTTTTTTGCAATTTACTTTGTTTGTATTTTTTTAATATGATTTCTTGGGCTATTTTGTTTTTGATTTATTTTGTTATAGTTTATATATATTTTTATTTAAGAGTTAGTTGTTTTTAATATGATTTTTTGGAAGTTTTTTTTGATAGGTTTTTTCTGGTCTAATTTTTTTAAAATCTGGTAAGAATTTATTGAAATTACAAGTTTGATGGATAACCCCTGCACAATCCAAATGCTCTAAATCAAGATTTCATCTTAAAATTTTCCACCAAATTTTAACACAAAAATCTAAAAAATTAAACCAAATACAACTACTTTTAACCATGGTCTCCGTATTAAATCTTTAGAGTTTTTAGGGTACAAGGCCAGTAAATAATAGAATTTGAAGCCATTAAGATAATGTACTCATTAAAAGCTCAACCTATCATCAATAAGAATTGAACCCAGAGGAGTATGGTGACTATTTTTGGAAATATCGAGAAAAAGAATTTAATCAATATTTCTTTATTTCTTTTTAATGGTTAAATTATGTTGGATCATTAATTACATCATGACAAAAAATGCACAACAAATGAACAATTTTTACACCGAAGATGTTCTTTTATGCAACGATCATGGAGGTTTATTTTTGTATTCCTTCCCGTTAAAATTTGACATGTGGAAAAGTCGTCACCGCTGCGTTCACATGTGAGGAAAAATTACATGTGCTCGTACAGGCCAGCGAGCCCAAATTTCTGGCCTCTGTTGTTGCTTCTTTGACTGAACCTGAATTTCCTGCCCCTGTTGTTGTCGCTAGTAGGGCTTCGTCAAGATTTCATTCACCTGCCTCTGGATATCAAATTGTTGGAAGGGAGCTTGTTGGGTTGCCGCTGCCTCTGGACAAGTTTGGCAAGGTCTAGGGTTCAAACTCTCTGTTCATTCTCTACCCTGGAATTCCAGTTGCAGTGGCCGATGAAAGTGCCCATGGAAGGATAAGACTGGATGAGCAGTTGCGATGTTATAAGAATTTTTATCTGGAGTGGCAGAGAGATTATTACAACCGCCTTCTCTTTGCCAAGTCATGTCGCATGTGCTTGGCAGTTCATCTAGCTTCTACTATGGTACTAAGATACCTAAGCAAATTGCTTGGAGACTCTAACGCTGCAAATCTTAATATATTGGCAATTTTGTAAGACTGTCAACTCAGCGAAAACACGCTCTGTGGGCAAAACAGTTAGGGCGGTGGTTGAAAGATATAAAAGAGAAGGAAAAACCCGTGTTCATAATGCACAAGCCCATGCAGCGATTTCAGTTGCTGTTGTAGCTTTTGCGGTTGTTGCAGCTGCAATTGCTACATCTCCTGGTAGTGGTGAGAGTAGTCAATCAAAGGCAAATATGGCAGTTCCATCTGCAACCGCACTTGTAGCAGCACAGTGCGTTGAGATTGCAGAGCGCATGGGAGCAGACAGGGAACAAATGGCGTTTGTGGCAAGCTCTGTAGGCAACGTCAAACACGCTGGAGATATTATGACCCTAATTGCTGGGTACCCACAGGTACTCAAATTTTCTTGAAGAACGAGCTTTTCAAGCAATTGGCATCCATTTCGGAAAATTGAATAGAGTAGCTTTCTTGGTTAAAATGCAGTTATTGATTGCATTGATCATTGCTTCCACTATCACTTTCGAGTTTATGTTTACATGATGAAATTAAACTCTATTAATTCAAGCCAAAACTTGACTTCCATAATATCTTGTTCGATCTTGCACATAAAATATTCTTACAAGTCTGTGAGTTGTTGTGCCAAATTCTTTCAATAAATTTTATCTTCCTCTATGCAATCAATTTATGATCAACTTCGAAGGGGTAGATGACTTTGACACTAGTACTTTTTGTGTGGAGTGAAGAACTTGGGTCTTTAAGAGATGGGCATTTCATATGTTTATGGAATATCTTGTAAATTCTTATCTGTTCCAATCAGCACTAAGTGGAGCAACAACTTTGAAAGCAAGAGCACACAGAGAATTATGGAATTATGGAACCATGCAACCATGCAGCTGTTAATCCATATGAAAAGGGGGCCACTGAAGTGTTAGCTTTTGAGGATAATGAATCAGAGATTTGGTCCCAAGATTTTCTCTAAAGAGGAGTGGAACTTCAAAAGTGCACAAGAAAAGGTAGCGTTATTATTCAAGATAATCTTTGTTTAGGAAGTTTCAATAGATCTGTTTTTTACTTTATGATCCAAATGGGATTTAAAATGGCCAAAATTTGAAGCCTTTGGATTCGAGTGAAATTGGCGCTATCGCGTAGAGCTCGAAAAAATTGATCCAACACAATTTGAACGGGCAAAATCCGATTCCATATGTCAAAGTTATTCAAGGTCAAAGTTTTGGTCAAAGGAGATTGAAAAGTCAAAGTCAAAGTTGGTTCCAACTGCGATGTGGCTTCATTGGAGGGCAACAAGTGACAGTCAGTGGTTGGAAGAATTTTGGGAGGGCCAATCCCAAAGAACCACGTGGCCCAATGAGAAGGGCTTCATTAGATGGTGACAAGTGGTAGTGAGCAATTGGAAGAATTTAGGTCAATCCCAAGGAGCCACGTGGCCCAATGAGAGGGGCTTCTTCAGATGGTGACAAGTGGTAGTCAGTGGTTGGAAGAATTTGGGTCAATCCTAGGGTGCCATGTGGCCCAATGAGAGGGTGCCATGTGGCCCAATTGGGAAAGGCCATATGACTTGGACGGATTGATTAGATCATGGTTCCAATGCTCATGGTTCTAGTTGCCATGTCAGCGGTTGAGAGAATTTGGGCCAATCCCAAAGAGCCACGTGGCCCAATTGGAAAGGCCATATGGTTTGGACGGAATGGGAGGGTGCGACATGGCCCAATTGGGAAAGGCCATATGGTTTGGACGGAATGGGAGGGTGCGACATTGACCAATTGGGAAAGGCCATATGGCTTGGATAGATTGATCGGGTTGTTGTTCCAAGGCTCATGGATCTAGTTGCCATGTCAGCGCGGGTGGAAGAATTTGGAAAATGCCATATGGCTTGGACGAATTGATTGGATCGTGGTTCCAAGGCTCATGGTTCCAGCTGCCATGTGGCTTCATTAAATGGTGACAAGTGACCGTTAGTGGTTGGAAGAATTTGAATTTGGACCAATCCCAAATAGCCACGTCCCAATGAGGGGGCACCACATGGCCCGCAGTTAGTGGTTGGGAGAATTTGAATTTCGGCCAATCCTTTGTGCCCTCAGTGATTTGTTGGAAGAATTTGAATTTGGGCCAATCCCAAAGAGCTATGTCCCAATGAGAGGGCACCACGTGGCCCACAGTAAGTGGTTGGAAGAATTTGAATTTGGGTCAATCCCAAAGAGCGACATCCCAATGAGAGGGCACCCTGTGGCCCATAGTTAGTGGTTGGAAGAATTTGAATTTTGGCCAATCCTTGGTATCCTCAGTGAGTAGTTGGAAGAATTTGAATTTGGGCCAATCCGAAAGAGCCACGTCCCAATGAAAAGGCACCAAGTGGCCCACAATGAGTCTTGGAAGAATTTGAATTTGGGTAAATGCCACAGTACTACTTCCCAATGAGAGAACACCATATAGCTCACAATGAGTGGTTGGCAAAACTTGGGCCAATTCTAAAGTGCCATGTGGCCCAATTGGAAAGGCCATATGGCTTGGACGGATTAATCGAAATTTACGAATAGAAAGGACTAACCGGGATTCGATCTCGCGACCTCTTTGCAAGAAATCTCATGTTTCTTGTTATATAAACTCCCCCGCATATAATTAAGGTGATAACGTTATTATTATGACATTAAAAAAAGGCGGAGCCGCCATATCTATCCACCCCACGAATTGTTTAAGAGTCCTTTCAACAAACTCCGCCCTACCTTATCATAACCTTCGTCATATTCAAAACGTGGCATGTAATAATATCGTGGTTATTATATATGGGGTGCATTTAAATGGCAAATATATGGTTTGGAGCAATAAGGTTTAAGGAAATGGCGGAATGGTTCAACGTATCATACGTGTTTGGAGGGATAAGGTTAATAGTGGTTATTATATATGGTGTGCATTTAAATGGCAAATATATGGTTTGGAGGGACAAGGTTTAAGGGAATGGTTCAACGTATCATACGTGGTTAGATGGATAAGGTTAATAAAACATGATATATGATATGTATATGGTGGATATGGTATACGGATGGGCATGGAACATATACCGTATCACAACGAATTGGCAGAAAGGTCGGGGGGTGATGGTCGGGATGTGACTCTGGACTTCTTACATTTTATTATAAAGTAATATCACTAGTAAATAAGGACATAAGTTGCATTTCTATGCAGTGGAGGTGATTTTACGCTGAGAAAGTTAGTGAACGATAAAATTTTTTAGGCTTGTTGCGGGAGATTTAAACGGTATTTTTGAGTGTTGTTAGTGGTATTGGATCTTTGAGGTTGAGAAAAACACAGTAGGACTAGCTAAGAATTTTTTTGATGTAAAATTAATGTACTTTGTGTTAGTCAAGGTTGTCATTGATGTCAATATGGCATTGACGACGTGACAAATATTCTTGTGATGCGTGATGTTGCCCCAACCCTAGGGAAATTCTAGCTTTACATAATGCTCTAACCCTAGTTGAAGCAAACACTAATCCTAATCATATCCAAACTATTAAAGAAGTTCCAAGTGTGAAGACCTTTCATATCAAATCCTATTCTAATCTTTTTACATATCCTAATGAAACCCTAGATGAATCTTTAGGCATTAAATTATTAATGCAAGTCCCATATAATATCCCAGCCTTATTGAAACATACACACCATATATACATGAATACCCAAATCCTAGATGAATTTTTAGGCATTAAAATATTAATGCAAGTTCCATATAATATCCTAGCCTTATTGAAGCACACACACCATATATACATGAATACCTAAATCCTGTCAAATATACTTTTATTCGTAAAATGGGAAGCTTTTTTTTTATGATGCCTTTATTATATAAAAACAAATACTTTATTAAAATAAACTCTTAATTCCCAAACACCTACGAAAACATCATATAGCTATGAACCTTACCATTACCATATAAAATGACTTTGTTTAATGGCAGACAAACATGACATACTTGTTCCCTATGACCATACATGGTAGACAATGTATAATTGCAGCATGTACATGGCATATGGCAATTTCTTCCTTCATCTAGGTTTGCAGCCCTATATATATTGTACTTGATTTATTGTAAAGAAGAAATTAATAAAATCTTTTATTCTTATTGTTCATTTTGTGTTCTAAATATAAGTGATCTAATTGGAAAAAAT